>JAMKCH010059467.1:0-39626 GCA_023653785.1 Ophioderma brevispina | reverse complement strand
ATGCTGGAAAGGGCAGCACCTCACTGTAGTGCTTGGCGTCGTGTTGGAGGTATAAATGGCTTAGCCTTCAATAAATATTATGTGACAATGCATGCGACAGGCAGGCACATCAATGTAGTGCTCGGCGTTCTGTGGAGGTATAATGGCTTAGCCTTCAATAAATATTCAGTGACATTGCATGCGAATGGCAGGCACCTCACTGTAGTGCTCGACGTCGTGGTGGAGGTATAAATGGCTTAGCCTTCAGTAAATATGTGCAAGCAGCAAAAGGCAGCCACCTCACTGTAGTGCTCCCCCGGGCGTCTGGTTGGAGGTATAAATGCTTAGCCTTCAATAATTGTGACAATGCATGCGAAAAGCAGGCACCTCACCGTAAGTGACGACCGTCTTGTGTTGGAGGTATAAATGGATTAGCCTTCATAAATATGTTACAATGCATGCAAAATGGCAGGCACCTCACTGTAGTGCTCGGCGTCTTGTGAGGTAATAAATGGCTTAGCCCTCAATAAAAATTATGTGACAATGCATGCGAAAGGCAGGCACCTCAATGTAGTGCTCGGCGTTTTGTTGGAGGTAATGGCTTAGCCTTCAATAAATATAAAATGTGACATGAGCATCATATCGAGTTGAGTAAACCATGGACGATGAACATCAGGGGGGGGTGGCGACGAATACTGTGATGGCGACGAATGTCACGAAAAAGCAATGTTGTCTGTGTTGGAAACACCACGGTGTTCTCCTTTTAAATGTTATGATAATTATTGTGGGTGTAAAGAAATATCAAAGCTATGTTGTGTAATACAAAAATATGCAACCACAGGTGTAATATGGGTTGTATTTACGTTTGCCGGCCAGTGCCTAGCGGGGGGGAACCTATGCGCAAAAAGTGTTTCCTATGTGTTGTGTAAGATAATAAGACTCCAAGTGTGTAAATACAAACATATGCACCCCAGGGGTCATATGGGTGTATTTATGATTGCCGGCCAGTGCATAGAGGGGGGAACCTATGCCCAAAAAGTGATTTTTGCCATTGGGTGATTAATTAGAATTATCAAAACTTAGTGGTAAACATGCAACATATGCACCCCAGGTGTCATATGGTGGTATTTCCGATTGCGGCCAGGGCCGAGGAGGGGGGAAACTCTGCCAAAAGTGGTTTGAGCAGGGTATGTTAAATTAGGTATGCAAATAAAGTGTTTAACTAAGTAAATAGTTTATAAAGAACATGTAATCGAGTTTGCTTGAATAATGTTTTCTAGGTACTTGACGGTGTGATGTATCTGACGACGAGGGACGAAGGCTGGTTGTAATAAAATACTAAAACTGATTTACAGAGTCACGTGCGTCATCAGAGAGCGCAAGGTTCTGTCCCTTGTAACTTACCCGCGAATCCTCCGGGGCGCTCCGCTCCCGCTACAATATCCTTATGGATAACAATTCTTAAAACATTGTTAGTATTATAATGTGGATGAGAATTCCGCCCCCCTAAGTTGAAGTGCCAGCATGGTTGTGAAAACGGGTTGTATATAAGTCAGGTCGTGATGAATATTTAGTGAATTTTTACAAAAGTTGTGATGGCCCACAATTTTACATACATACTTTTGATATGATGATTTTATAACGATAACTGAACATCCTTCATGTGAAACACAAGTATTATTTACAATGTTGGACTATTTATCATGCGGATTGGAATAAAATTCAAGGTGGTTCACTTTTTTCCCAAGCAATTTGTCTTAACTTTTGGAAGTCTGGATTTTTTAAAATCACCATATTAATTTGTTAATTAAAACAAAAAAATTGCCTGGAAAAAACCCCCATATGAATCGGGGTAATTGCCATATTCCAATACCCATTTACCATATAGCCTACATAGGCTTTGGTGATTTGGACTTGTCATGTTTGATCTGGTGTCCATGTTATTGCAGGTGCATATAGCCTGTGTGGAATTGCCATTGCTATTTGATAAGTAACCCAATTGCTGTCTATTTTTCTTTGATTATTTTGCACTTTTATTCTAAAGGTTAAAGCTCGCTATATATTGCAAGTAGCAGATGTGGCACGATTTAGGGGAACGACAAGGGTGAGGTTTTTTCCTCACCGATTTTCCTCACCTGATGAAAGTAGTACGGAACCCCAGTTCAAAAATATGGAGAATCCTAATTAAACTAGGAAAAAAATCCAATTTACTGAAATACAGACGATCGAAACCCCCCGGTAAATGCCCTCTGAAAGGTTTTGAAATAAGGTTTCCCAAATCGGAAGCCTTGCATGTGAATAATACATTGGATTGCCATTAAGAAATAAGTATTCTCAAGTATCAACATTGCTCTCACAAGATTCCAGGATTTTTATTCCTGATTTCAGGAAATGATGTTTAGTTTTACCAAAATTCGCACATTTTTGTTCAATTGCAGCCCATTTGTGACATGTTATATATTATTTCCCACCAATGTTACAGTCTTTTAGCTTTTTTGGAATGTTTTAAAAAATTAGGGGCTTATCACAAATTTGCATCTCATTTTCAGGAATTTTAGCAAGGAGCTGCATGTATGCAGTCGAGCAGTAGTTGAAGAATAAGAAATTAATGCTATCAAAGTAATTTTAGCTTTGCTGTTCTTAATGTAGTGTAGACATTAATGCTATAACAACTAAAACAATGGTACAATCAAAATGATTATCGGCTACCTAAGAATGGCGGAGTCTGGCATGATTCTAGGTAAACCATAAGTAAACTCTTTTACAAACAAAAGAATTAAAATCAACACTGATTTAAATCCCCCCTGCATAGTGCATTACATTGACAGTGACCTTGTTTAAAGGAAATACGCATCAGATTTATAGATTATGCTACTTAGCTTCTTAGGAAATACAATGCCAATATACTATGTGCACACAATCATTTATCTCAATAATCTCTGATACTAGAGATAATGGACAGACTTAGAGCTTCCATTTACACTGCTTTTATATAAAGCAAAGTAATACCATTACAATTCACCACAGGATTTAACCTGTGTTTTTTGTCAATAATTTGGAGCTTGTCAATCAGTCCAATATTGGGACAAACATGGGCTGTAAATTGTGACGCCTGAATGTTTCACACCGAGCTCCACACCTCAGTACTCAATGTCTCACTGCAACTACTCAAGTGAAAAGTCACAAGGCTAATTAACAAATACAGTCTTCTTTAGCGTTGGTTTTAAAAACTATTTTTAAGGGGGAAGAATTCTTAGGGGGATGTACACAGGGGGGATTATTGCATTTAATTTATTTTTTTTTAGGTAGTTTGTTTTCTGTTAAGGGTGGTCGTCCATATTTTGGGCTGGGGTAAAATTCATGATCTGTGCACTATTTGTATGCAATAACACACCCCCCTAGTAGTATGGTTGCTTAGGGCATCAAAATTTTATTCGGTGAGGTTTTTCAAAACATCACTTCGACAATTTCTAGGTGGGAAATTGGTGAGGTTTCAAAACCTCACCTGTTCGAAAATTTTTAGTGATGAAAGATCAGTTAGGTTTTTTTTTCCTCACCTTCGAAAATTTCTAAGGTGAGAAAATTCGTGAGGGTTTTCATCAACAATCACTTCGAAAAGTTTTGAGGTGATACATTCAGGTGAGGTTTTTTCTTTTTCCGCACCTTTCAAAAATTTCTAGGTGCGGAAATTCGGTGAGTTTTTCAAACAATCACCTTTGAAAATTTTGTAGGTGATTGAAATTTCCGGGGTGGTTAGGTTTTTTAAACATCACCTTCAAAATGTCTCAACTTCCAAAATTTCTAGGTGAGGAATTTGGTGAGGTTCTTAAAACATCACCTTCGAAAATTTTCTAGATGAGGCACTTCGTCGCGCGAGTTTTAAAAAAAAAAACTCACTTTGCGAAAATTTGTAAGGTGATGAAATTCGGGTGAGTTTTTTTCAAACATCACCCTCGAAAATTTCCTAGGTGAGGAAATTCGGTGAGGTTCAAAACCTCATCGAAGAAAATTCTCTAGGTGGAGGAAATTCGGCTGAGGTTTTCAAAACATACCTTCGAAAATATTCTAGGTGAAGGAATCGGTTTTTTTCAAAACAATCACCTTCGAAATTTTCTAGGTGAGGAAATTCTGTGAGGTTTTTCAAAACTCATCGAAGAAATTTCTGGTGAGGAGATGTCGTGAGGTTTTCAAACAAGTCACCTTCGAAAATTTCTATTAGGAAATTCTGATGAGGTTTTCAAAACAGTCACCTTCGACAAATTTCTATGTGTGGAAAATTCCGTGAGGTTTATCAAAACATCACCTATCGCAATTTCTTCTAGTGAGGAAAGTCGGTGAGGTTTCAAAACATCACCTCGAAAATTCTAGGGGAGGAAATTCGGTGAGGTTTACAAAGCCTCACCTCGAAAATTATCTAGGTAGAAACAGGTGAGGTTTTCAAACATCACCTTCGAAAATTTTTAGGTGAGGAAATTGGGTGGGTTTTTTCAAAACATCACCCGAAAATTTCTAGGCGGAATTCTGTGAGGTTTTTGAAAACATCACCTCGAACAGTTTTATGTGAGGAAATTCGGTGAGGGTTTTTCAAAACTCACCTTCGAACATTTCTAGGTGATGAAACTAGGTTAGGTTTTTCAAAACATCACCAATTCGAAAATTGTTTAGGTGAGGAAATTGGGGTGAGGTTTTCAAAATCAACCTCCGAAAATTTCTAGGTGAGGAATTCGGTGAGTTTGGTTTGAAAACATCACCTTCGAAAATTTTTTAGGTGGAGAAATTCAGGTGAGGTTTTTTTCCTCACCGTTCAAAATTTCTATGAGGATATTCGGGTGAGGTTTTCAAAACTCACCTTCGACAATTTGTAGGGGAGGAAATTCGGTGAGGTTTTTAAAACGTCACCTTCGAAATTTCTAACCTACCTTCGAAAATTTTCTAGATGAAGGAAATAAATCGGTGAGTTTTGAAAACATCACTTGCAAAAATTTCTAGGGAGGAAGTCAGGTGAGGTTTTTTCCGTCAACCATTCGAAAAGTTATTTCTAGGTGATGGAATTCGGTGAGGTTTTCAAAACATCACCTTAGAAAATTTCTATGTGATTAAATTCGGAAGAGTGGTTTTCAAAAACAGCACGCTTTCGAAATTTATAGGTGAGGAAATTCGGTGAGGTTTTTCAACAACATCACCTTCGAAAATTTCTAGGTGAGGAAATTGTCGTGACGCGTGCAAGTAGGGAAGCGGAGGGGGGGGGAGGAATGAGGAGGAGAGTGAATGGGAGAATCAGGAGGGGGACAGGAGGAGGGGGGATCGGGAGGGGGGAAGAGGGAGAATGGAAAAAAGGTGAATGGATAGAGAGGACAGTGCTTAGGTAACGGGGGGAGAAGAGGGAGGGACGTAAGAGTATAGAGAGGGGGGCGGGGAGTGAACTTGAGGAGATAAGTAGGGGGGGAGAAAAGGGTGGGGGGTGATGTAAATAGCTACTGTCAGAGGGGGGATGGTGTTGGGGCGATGGTGGGGATGGGAGCGGAAGAGTTTAGAGGGGAATCGAGGAGGGGCCGGAGGGAAGCAGAAGGAGACACCACGTTCCCATAGTGCCATGGTTTAATTGGAATTACTTAATGTAAAAGTGTATCGCTGTTTTTGTTTTTTCAGATGATGGGACCCGGTGTGTGGAGGATTGTCAATCATTACTGACTTGGTTTTTTGGCATAATTGTTGCTGTATTCTTCGTAGCTTCGGAAGGTCAATACAGTGGTCATGTTACAATGGGGGTATTTTTCAGATGTGATTACAATCATCCCGCCTATTTCGTCTTCGATGGTTTTTTTGGGCAACAATGAGGGAATGTTTTAGTAGTTTGGTTATGGTGCTGTAAGATGGCCGATATGATAGTGCTGGGTAATGTTGAGGCTTTTGAATGCGTGGAACGTGGGGACATTGGTTGAACGGGCCGATTTATTGGAAAGGAGATCTGATTTTGTTTGAGACAACCTACCTACAACTCCAAACATCATATACAAAACAAACCAATTAAGTTTGTTGAAATATTAGAGGCGTTAAGTCACAGAAGTTATTATTTTGACACCAGTTGGCTTTCAATACGTTGTAACTATATTTACACATTTTATGAATTTTGAGTATATATATTTGTTATGGGGTGTCGTGGTATGCCCGTCATATGATAGTAACGAAAAGTTTTTTCATTTCTAGGGTTGGTAATTGTTATGCTATTTTGTGCTGTATATGAGACTTTGTATAGTGGGGCAAAAAGTATTGGCTTTGGATTGAGATTGTAATCATTTGTGCAGTAAATTAAGTGTTACGGTACTCGATGGAGTATTCCATCAGTAATTTGATAACCTTAGAAAACCGTTGATTAGGGAGCGATTTACGTGGGGTGATGTCGTGGTGAGCCGCATAATAGGAAATAAAATTCCTGGCTTCACAAGTGGGAATACAAACTTTTGGGCACTTGTTGTAAATCTTAGTTGCAATGTAATGTTTTGGGTTTATAATTGTTTACATGAGTGGGAGAATTGAAATGGACGGTGGCTTGATGTGAAGATAAAAAATGATAGATTGGAAACTGTAAAGGGGGTAATCAATTTGTGAGGCAGTTAAAATACGGAACAAAATTGTAAAGTAGTTTAATTATATAACAGTGCTTCGAATTCAACCACCATATTGGATATTTATTAGATGTGCGATTTGTGAGAATATGGCGGAAATCTTCCTTATTAGTATTCTGATAATATTTTTATTACTTTTGTGTTGATGTTAATATACTGAATGTACATTTATTTTTTTCATTTACATGATGAAGTACTGGCCTTTGGTTTTACTTTTGAATTTTATTATTAGAATTAAACGAAAAAAATTGTTTTATTGCGAAATATTGTTTGGCGGTAGTAAACAATTTTTATCGGATTGTTTGTAGAGTTAGGTGGTTTTGGAATTTTGGGGGATTTTTGAATATAATTGCCACAGTTGAGAAGATATGGTTAAGTGTTGGAGTATTTGTTTTGGACATTTTACTAAGTTGGTAGAATAGTCTTATTAGATTTACAACACTCGTAAGAATGTATGAGATATCTATAGATACAGAAATCGTTATGTTTTTTACAAAAATAGGGGGGGGGTATGGACATTCGGGGAGAGAGGTAGGGGTAGAAGATGGCGGAGCAGTCGGGCAGGGTGGGACGCTAGGCGGATGTGATAAGTATTAGGGGGGTGGCGACGTGCGCTGTGGCAAAGGTGGAAGGGGGAAGGAGGGAGTGGGAGATGGGTGGGGGTGCGGGAGTGAATTACTAGGTACTGTTTATTGGGGGGAAGAACAATAAAGGGTCAGCAAACACTAAATGATGTAGATTAATTTTGGTTGAGTAGAACCTAGGGCAATAGGTGAACGGTTCTTTCCGTTGGCGGCGGGGGTTGACTTGGTAGAGGTGGGACCTTGTTTGAAGTAGAGTTTGTAATATTTCATACAAGGCTACACATGGGATATAGAGAATAAATGTCCCATATTAGATGACCCAACTTGTTGAAGCGTCATGAACGCGACTCATAAGGGCTCTTTTGTATCAGTCAATAAGCGAATTTTCCCATTTCTTTGAGGTGCCAATTTTTTTGACGGGTGAGTAGAAACTGTGTGGACACAAGAGAGAGGGGAGAACGGGTCACGTTGAAAATAGCTAAGAAGGAGGGACCACTAGCCCAAGGGATAACCATGAGCGCACGTTAGTTTTTCACATGGTCCACAATGTTCATCTTCCTTAAAGGTTTATGGCCATATAGCCAGAGGGATGTAAACTACCACATTTAGAAGGACAGATTGGTGCATACTTAGTTTCCAATTTTCTAACCCAATTCCCATGTGCCATGCATTTCATTGAATATGGTGGTGAACCTGCATGTGAAGATTTAAGAGTCTATGTGAAACTTTTCTTGAAATGTGTTAGTTTGATTAAAATTAATGTGTGTATACAAGCATTCAAACTAATAATTATTCAAAATTTCAATTTTAAAATGTTATTAGTATATGAGTAGGATGTGGAAGTGATTTTTAGATATGAATTGGATAATTGAAAATGGTGATTTTGGTGAATTTGGAATGTGAGCGAAAAGAGGGATGGGAAAATAAAAGAAATGTTGAATATTGTAAATAGGGTTTGGTATACTGATTACGTTGTAGATTTCTATAGGGTGGGGTTGGTGGTGTTGTTGGGGGGGGGAGGAGGGGGGGACTATGTTACCATGATAGGATGAATACCTAGCTTTCAGGTATTTCAGTTATATTCCGAGAGGATAGGAGACATAAGTAACATCTATAATAATAATGGTGGAACGAGGAGTTTGATGCGATCTGGATAATGAATGTGTTAGGCAGGGGTGTTGGACAAGAAAATTCGTCTTAGGTTAGCCTTTGAGGAGTATATCTTATTCTACCTCGTCTATCTCAACATTATTAAAGTTGTGAACTAGCTGGCTTTAAATTTACCAAATTTCTGAGTAGGCGTGACAATGCTGTATAATTTTCATTTTGTGCTAGATCGCATATATGACATCATAAATGCCAAACAATTTCAAAAAAGAATCTGTGGACCTGGACTTTTATTTTATCACAGAAGTGGATGCAGTGGATACAACTGTACTGGTCCTGCCCACACTTGTATGTGTAAATTTATCTAAATTGTGCTTAAAAAACATGTTGGAGGCAGTGTTACTGTTTTAAAATCTTATTCTGTATTTGGGGGGAGGTGGGGTTACTACAGTTTGAGGATTATGGAATGAGTTGCATGGATTTATCTGATATGATAGATACGGGGTCATTATTGATAAATTTAAGCCTATTTCGAAAATATTGTTGATTGCACTTTTGAAAATTTTTTAAGATTTTCAAAGGTACATGGACATACGCACGAACTCGTATGGAATTTTAGTATACCAAATAGTATTGGGTGTGTTGTGAAGATTTATAATAGATGAATGTACTTTATTATTAGAATATTTTTGTACTCGCTATATAGAGGATTTCGATTGCTAATTAGAACACTTTTGTGTTAACTGTTTCATTATGAATTTGGAATATGATGGATAATGGACATGACTAGACTTTGACAATGATCATAATTTATTGGAATATTAAATGTCTGAAGTGTTAGCTCTAGTGCGTCGAGAATTTATCAGTGTTTGTTTGGTTTACGGAAATGTATGAGGGGAAAAAGGAGGGTAGAAGGATGGGAAGAAGCACGCGTCTAGAAAGGTGTAAGTAAAAACGGTAAGGGTGAGGAAAATGGAAAATCAGTATTAGGGATAGTTATTGGCGAAAAAGGCCGGCAAAGAAGATGGCAACCGATAATCGAGACAATGGTGTCTTACAGGTGTTGTGAGGGGGGTGACAATGTACGGTGGGGAAGGGGGTGGTAAAAGGAGAGTAAGTAAAAAATCAAAACAAAGGGGGGGTGCATCTGGGGGGGGGCGCAAGTAAAATTAAATTGGTGTGAGGGTGTGTAATGAAACGTGGAATGCAAATAAGGGTGTGGAGAGGATAGTTGTGTACCAGCGCTGCGCCTAAAAATAACGGACTAACAGGTGTGGGGAAGGAAAAAAAGGTGGCAATAGAGGGAGTGAAAAAGGGAAATGCAAAGGGGTGAGTGAGAAAAATTTCGAAAGAGAGCAAATCACTCGTGGTCAAAAAGTGTGCGACGGGGGGTTGGCCATACAAATCTGAAAAAAAAAATTCGGTAGTTGTGTCCAAAGGACAGGTCGAAACGCGGGGGAGGGTTGGGAAATAATAGTAGGGGAGGGGCAGTTGACAGATTGAAGTGAATTGGGTGTTTGACGGCCAATGGAGGCAGTATGAGCCAAAGGTGACAGGACTGGAAGTAGGGGTGGTGAAACGTGTGCTATTAGAGTATGTGAAGGGAGGACGGGCGAGTAAGGTGGTGGCGTGACGCGATGTGCATATAAAGGAAAAAGAAATTGGGTCTTGGAAATAAATAAGTGATAAACAATTGTACGTTTGTGTGCAATGGGTATATATTATATTTGATAGGTCAGATCATTGTATAATAAAACATTATATGTTTGTTAGCATTTATGGAGGGTGAGGAAGGGTTAAATTTGGAAATGGGGATAAAATGTGCCGAAAAAACAATGAGGGTTGTGCGGGGGGGGGGTAGTGCGGCCGCGAGGCCGGGGGAGACAGGGGGTCCAGGAAGGGAAAAAAAAAAGGGGGGGGGCGGGGGGTTAAAAAAATTAAAAAAATTAAAAAGGAGGGAAAAAAGAAAAAAAAGCGGGGGCCAAAGGGGGGGGGGGAGGGGGGGTAAAATGGTAACGGGAGGGGGGGGGGGAGGGGAAAAAAAAATAAAAAAAGCCGTCCCTACAAGTAGAACTGGCATTACGTTACATAAAAAGGTTGGCCTCCAGACATTGCAAACATAAACTAGGCAAAATTAATGTTTGTTTTACGTGTTTCAGGGTGAGTACAAAAATTAATACATCGGATTTTCAGAAAAATATTAACAATACTTTAACAAATTAAAATTTTTTTTTAAAAAAAAAAAAAAAAAAAAAAAAAAAAAAAAAAAACAATGTGTTAAAAAAAATCAAATTTTGCTTATTTTAATCCATGGTACATTAACGGAAGCCCGCCAAAAACCATATTGACCACGGTTTGTACACTTCTTCACGTCCACGGTGCAGGGGTAAAGAAGCCATGAGTTACTGTCACCGGGGGTCGTGGTGGTTAGGGAGGGTAAGTAACAGCGTTCGTTTTTTCTAAAGTAACCATTATCTAATCCCCGCCTAATCAGTCCTCAATTGTTGTTTGATAAATTCTTAACAATAGCAAGACAGTATCGGACAGGTGGCAGGAAGGGAACCATGCGCCTCCATGGGTCTGACCAGGGGGGGCAGGAGCCGAAGTGCTAAATAAGAGGGGGGGGGACGGTCAAGGCAGGGAGCGCAGCGGGTGGACCTATTTCCGCCCACCTTCCCGTCTCTCCTGCCAAGCCGCCCGCCCGTGCGCTCTTCCGCATGTCGCTTATCGTGGGTGTTGGTTCACGACCTGCTTCCGTCTGCTCCTTCCCCCCTCCGTTGACTGTGTTTTCTGTTCCCATATTTCTTCCCGCCACGTTTTTCCTCCCTCAGCTTCTGATGCGTCGGTAACATGTGTACCCGCTGTAGGCCTTTGCATATTTTTCCTAGATCATATTTGCATTCAAATTTTCCGCTAAAAAGCCCAGATAGCAAACAAACACCGTTGGCCCAACGTTGGGCCAACAGCATCGACTACGTTGGGTAAACGTCAACATAAGACGTTGGACCGATGTAAAATGTCCGCCAGCCCAACGTTTGCCACAACATCAATTTTTTGACGTTGGCACGACATTGGGGCCAACGTTATGCGCCTACATCAATACAAAAAAATACGTTGGCCCAAATCCTTTTGTCCCCCCCGTCGGTCCAACGATTGACATGCGTCGTATTTTGGACGTTGGCCCCAAATGTTTTTGGGCAGATTGGGCCCCAACGGTATCCCAACCACAGAATAAAACTATGTTTTTCCATGTATAAAATCCTAATTGGCTGATGAATAACCAAAAAGAACATTTCCCCATGTTTTTTCACACTTAATACCCAGTGTAGTTCAATATTTTATGTTTTAGGACATTATTATGTAGTACGGAACATCGACTTACTTGAACCGGGATTCGAACCAGTATTTGTGACCTTTGTATTAGAAACTGACGGCTATCCATTTGAGCTAATATAAGGGGCATAACAGACTCTACCAAGGGGGCCAAGAGAGGAAAAGATGAAGAGGCAAGGGGAAAGAGAGGGGAAGAGAATAAAGAAAAGGGCGTTTTGTTATTTAATTTCATGCTTTTTAAACAAGCAACGTACGAAATTTGTGGTAATCTCCAATCTCAATTAGCCATGGTTTGTACAGGTATTCAACTTTCATCAAGCCCTTGTCAATTTTGACTTCTCTCGTTTTTTTTATCACGAGAGGAAAGAGCGTGATATGGGCTAGGGGGGGGGCACGAAGGGAGGCACTAAATGAAAGGTAGTGTTAAATGAAGGGTGGTGGTATGGGATCTATGCAATTGCCGGGGGGAGGCGGGGGGCGAGGAAATATGAAGAGCGTATGAGCAGAGGAGGTGGCAGACGGGAATCAGTGGAAGGAGCGGAAGGAGCATAGAGGAAGTTTGGAGAGGGAGAAAAGGAGAGGGGCAGAGGGGGTTATAAGTGGGGGGGAGGATAGAAGAACGAAGGTAATAGGGGGGGGGGGTAGGAAAAGCTAGTGACCAACGAGGACGGGAAAGAGGATGGGAGGGGAAGAGAGGAAGAATACAGGAGCAGGGGGGAAGGGGGGAATGGGGAATCGACTAACGGAGGGTAATGGGGAAGGGTTATATAAGGAAATAGGTGGGGGGTGGAGAGGGAAAGAGAGGGGCGTGAAAAGAGGACTTGCGGGGTGGGAGGAGGTATGAGATAAAAGTAGGTCATGAAGTTTAAAAAGGAAGATGGATTGAATGGGGGGGGAGAGAGAGGGTAAGAGAGAAGGTGTTTTAAGAGTAAAATTAGAAACTCGGACTACATATTCAAACAAAATGTTGACTTCTCTGCATGGGAGGGGCTACTTGCTTTGAGGTGTAATGGCTGAGGATTGAAGCCTTTCCCCATTTATAGGAAAAAGATACCCATATTGAGGATGTTGCTTAAAAGTTTTTTCTTCAAGAATTTTTGGGCTCATACACACGCCCACGAAGATCGTGGCATTTAAAATGTTTGAGACAGTTTGTTGTGAAAATTATGACTTTTGCATCCAATTTCTTCAAGAGCAGACAGGAATTTGTATTGTAGATTAGGTACACATACTATAACTTAGACCAATGTTTCAGTTAGGTAAGTCGGGGGGGGGGGGGTCGCTTAAGAAATGCCCCATTGGTTTTTTTGTTTTTGGTTTTCGTTAAAATTAATTTCCCCTTAAAGGTTTAAATTAATTACACACACCTGGGATATAACTTCACATTCCATAGACAGCGCAAATGTTGCACATATCTTTCTAAAGAATTACAATTGCTGTTGACATTCAAGTAAAGTACACTAACTTCCCTATATTCTTTGGGGGGTGTTGTATCCTAATTTTTCCCCTATTCTTTGTTTTGATTTCCTTCTTTAGCCCTATATTTTTGCAGGTGTTTTTCCTTTTAGCCCCAGACTCATAACGCAATGGCAAAATTTGGGGTAAAAACATTTACAAAATCTAATTGGTCGGTGTTAATATACATCTCGCCCATGTAGACTAGTCTAGATTAATAGTTAGGTATACAAGGAACTATGCAAGTCATAAGACCGCCAACTAGAGATGGATTCCGAACCTTCCAATCTTAAGCAACTGTCAACCAGTGATAGCTACACGTTCAAGTGTAGAGCTATAGAAACTAGCTTGTCCTGCTTGATTTACAAAGGGCACAATATAATAATCAATTGTAAAAGCTTCAACAGTATATGGCACACTAAGTAAGACTAAAGCTCATAAAAATGGCGACATACGGTCACAGAGCGTCACAGAGGTGAAAAAACCCGAAAAGCCAGGAATCCGCCCGGCACGGTGAAAACAAGTGCACAAAATTCGAAAAATATAGGTCACTGCCAAATTGCCTGTTTTTATTTTTACGCACACTGTTTGCTAAGCATAGGCCCTATTTTGCTGAAAGCCCTGTTCCGTTTCGGCTATATGCTACTAATTCGCTTTAATTTAATTACGCCTGGAAGTATTACTCATGTTACACAGGATAGTTTATGTTTCAAAACACATCAATTTGTTATTCATTCGCTCAGATGCAGTTTCATAGTGTTTTGCATGTTCTTGAGAGATCTCGATTAGTATCCTAAATTGATCGTGTGTTTACCGTCATACCAGTTATAGTGTTGTGTTAACGCCATGAGACAATATTGAATATCATAAATCCGCGTCTTTTAACCAGCAAAGAAAAAATACTTTTCTTTTTATGAAAGTCCAAGTACCGTACAAATGGTTTTATATAATATTGTCATGTACATGTAGGTATGGCATGGTTTTAAAATACCTAGCAATTTGGAATTACAAATGTGTGATGTGAAATGTAGTTTGCTTTGTCAAATAGTGAATAACTATCCAAAATTAATGCAAAGGTGTAATGTTGGTTTTTATGTATTGTCCTTGTGTGATTTCAAGTGATACTTAGTGGCTTCACAAACTATTTTTGTAATTTAACAAAACAAACAAGATGATGATTGGGCACAGCCTCTCATCTAACAATTTATGGCAGATTTTGAGACCAAGGACAATTGCGCAATCTCGTTACCTAATGTTTTGCGTACAACCCTAACCGGACCGCGTCAGGCATTGGGTTCCTTAGAGGTTGCTTGCTGGCACTTCCCCTTCTGCTTTCCTTTGCTGCGTGTTGTCGGTAACGCTGTCTCCAGATTTCGTTGCTCTGTCTGAGCTCTTCTCTTGGTTTCTACATTGTCCGTGTCAAAATGGACACATAGTTTCTTTGGGCAACATGAAAGCATAAATGCCGTCTAAACAGTATCAGTTTTGTTTTACCTGATAAATAGTGCATATCATAACAAGGCAAATTACAATATTAGATAATTACGCGGGACAACATATGCCCCAAACTTTGGCCTCCCGACCACAAAACGACCAGTTGCCACCACCATTTTCCCAACTCATCATTCAAACCCGACCTTTGGCTTACCAACCAAAAAACGACCATTCACTCCACCATTTCCCCAACATCGGCAATTTTTGGCTGCCGCCCATCAAACGACCATTCCCCCACCATTCCCAAACTTCCCGCCGACGTGGCTTGTCGACCATTTCCCCACCGTTTCCCAACGTCGGCGTGATGTTGGTTTGGCCGACCATCAAACGACCATTTCCCCACTGTTTCCCAACGTCGGCTTGACGTTGGTTTTGCCTACCATCTAAAGACCAATTTCCCCACCGTTTTCCCAACATCGGGCTGACGTTGGTTGCCGACCATAACGACCATTGTCCCCCATCCGTTTGTCCGACGTGTTTTACGTGCATAAATATCAATGTTTGGTTCTTGATCCTCTGACAGGCCGTCGTCGAACAACACATGTGCATTGGGGGGGTGTTGGGGGGGGGGGGGGGGGGAAGCAAGTTTCCCTGGGGGAGGGTTTTGTCGTCTGCCAACAGTTCGAATGATTATTCGCAACACCACTTGGCCATATGGAAGAACAGGGGATACTTAAATTTCCCACTGAATATGGACCCAGTATAGAAGAAATAAACAACACACAAACAAACACAATTTTCTACTTGCACGTAACTTATTTACGTCCGAGAAGACTCCATAATTTTAGCTCCTCCGACTAGTCAATGTTCATCTATTTTCCTTTCATGCATCATCTGTGATTTTGTGGAACTTAAGTTTTTTCACTCACATGTGGACGTCCGTTTCACATGTTTCACTTCAGTGACCTTTTTAATCTTTTTTTCCCCCAAAATTAAAAAAAAAGGGCCCGCATGTTCATTGTCGGCCTACGGGGAAAACATTAAACTTCTCGAAAGAAAACTTATTTCTTTTCGGTTTGGCCTTGGTCCTATCCTAAAACGTTCTCTGGGCGTTTAGATTTGCTGACTCACTCCAATAGTTCTATACACCAGGTTTATCACATATATAGCCTATCCTAGCTAGGCCTACTGATATAAAATCGGATAACAATGTCAGAAGCAGAGACCATCGCTTTACTGGTCATGCCTGCATGCTGGTATTTTTGACAAACGGACGGCACTTAAAGGGATTAGCATCAATAATGCGAAATGGTGAAAAAAATGTGAAATGCATTTCTACTTATAAATCATTGATAAGTGTGTAGCATTCCATAATAACCTGCTTTAATGCGAAACAAACCCCAATATTGAAAAAATGAAAATATTTCAGAAATTGTTTATACCTAACCCACCGCCCCTCCCCCAAATAGACCATACATACACGACGGCATCCTAAAATCTACACTAAACACTGATTGGTGTGACAAACCAGTACAGAATAAACAGAAATCATAATGTTTTTGTTTGAAGTCAAACTGTTTTGGTCGTAGTGAACAATATCATGCTGACAATCTGTGATATTCACTGGGAAAGGATTTTTTGATCTCAGTCGGAATTTAGATACGCAGGTATAGAAATTAAAGAGTCGGGTCAAAAAGTACTCCTTGTCTTTTAATACACGGATTTCTAGCCAACCCCTTGCAGGTTTATGTTCGCTTATCCATGCCGTAACAATCGCTTTAGCGGCTTGACGCTTTGCCGCTGGGTCCCCGCTAGCGATTCTGACATGTTTGCGTAGTGACGTAAATTCATCATCAGAGCGGCAAAGCGTAAGCGGCATGACACTATGTATACCTTTAGTTTTTATGTAAAATCTGACAGTAGATTACTGATTAGATCATTCGTTTGACATGTTATCGTTTAGGGTTTTAATTAAAACACAGTAATTGGCCTAGCACTACTAGGCTAGGGCCTAGCCCTAGGCCTAATTTTTAAGCCTAATCTAAGCTAGGCCTAACATCGAAAAAACGTTGGCTTGAAAACATAGCCTAGTTTGAAAAGCAGGAGGGGAATTTGCGATAACATGCATGTCCGTATGTATGTATGAATGAGAGTGTGTTGTGTTCCAGTTGGTTTTTTTGGTTATTTTTTTTAGGTTTTCTTTTCACATTATCCTTCGAAAAGTTTAAGTCCAAATTACACCATATCATGTCTTAAGGCGTCCAAGCGTGCTGAATAATATCGGATCCAAATATGACATGATCAAATTGGGGGACGATTTACGCCCAATATTAATTGGTCTCACTATGAGCTTAAAACCTATTAGGCTCGACTGCGTCTCGCCCAATTTTTGCAACTCGTAGCTAGACCAATAAATATTGGTAAAATTTAAAATATTGGGCTTAATCGATCCAATTTTATATCAGACTGGGGTTGAGCCTGTTGCACTAGGGGTTCCTTCACTGTGTGGATGATGTCAAAGGTCATGTACCAAGGTCAACGGTCATCTGAGGTCAAGTTCAAGATGCCATCTTGCCGAGGATGACGCAGGTTTACTTTTTGTCTTGGCATGGATACGTGCTATCATAACATGACAAGTGGTTTGGCCTTGAAATCCATGTATTAAAGACACCGGTACTTTATTCCGATTCTGGTAATTTCTATTACGTGTGTATCAAAAATTCTGACTGAGATCAAAAATGCTTTTCCCTGTGAAATCACGATTTGTAAGATGGATATATTGTGCATCATTCATCATGCCCTGATACAGGTCGACCTCAAACACATGACACGGTTATTGATCGTTTATTTGTTACTGGGGGTGAAACACAATCGCCGGTTTAGTGTAGATCGATTTTGAGACCCCATATACGCTTTATGTCTACTCTATTTGTAAGAGACGGTATGACTCCTCAAACACTCAGTTTTTGTACTTTGGGTTTTTGTTCTATGGAATGTAAATTTTTTATGGAAAAAAAAAATTAATGATTATTTAATCAAAGAACATTCATTTTTGATAATATTAATGAAGATTGACAATCATAATTGAAAACGATTACTAATTAAACACTGGACCGGACTGATCACAAAAGTGTCTTTTACGAAGAAAAACCATACATGATTTTTTTCAGCTATAAATTGCAAGGTACTGGGTCCGAGGAGGTACATAACATAGAAACGGGGTGGGGCCATGACCCACCCAGTTAATTACTTGGCCCACACAGTAAATTCAGGTAGCTCAATTTGAACCCAAAATGGCCCACCCAGGTTTTAATTATTTGACCCACCCAGTCAATTATCTGGCCCAAAATATATTGATGACGTTGAAGTATTTCAGTTAAATCAAAGAATGCTAATAAAATAGTCACCTGAGCCCTAATGCAAATCTTGATTTAGGCAGTGTGGGGACTCTATACCTAACAAACTTGACTAATTAAATGCAGATCCCCCCGGAGATCACCCTCTTCCAGGGCCCACAAGCTCGGAAGGTTAATATGTTATGTATTGGAATATGCTGAAATGCCTGGACTTGATGTGTGTATAAATACACAAAATATGATCACCTCAGTTCTAGTATCGAGTAAGCTGGTGGAAAATGGAACACTAAATACAAACTAGACAACTCCAGGAGAATATGCCCGTTACGTTATGATGAAGTCATAGTCCACATTGTCGGTTGTTGTTGTTGACCTTGACCCTTAACGAGGCTCTTAGAGCGGTGGTTACTGTGGACACTTTTTCACTTTTTCATTGATGCCTAAAGATGAGTATAGCTATGTAGGTCAATTAAGCTTCTTTATATTTGACCCCTAGATGACCCCATGTTTGACCTTTGACCCCAATATTGTGCACATACAGTAATAGAGCCTTTTCCCAGTGGTCTTGTGAAATGCACATTTGACATAACTATCTACCTGGTGATGAGTTGGGTTTTATAGAATTTTCCATATTACTTAGCTCATTTGCATATCTTTTACACGGGACCACTGGGGCCATATTCTGTACACATGAGTTAGTCTCGAAACTATCCGCAACTTTTGCACAGAATCACCTGATCCAGTGTTATCAATTTGAGATATAAGCTTTTGCAATTAATTAGATAATGACCGCCTTGAATGTTCATGAGTTCCGATATTATTCTGTGTACCAGGCTGTATACACTGACCAACGATTGCTCAGAAGAATTTTCAGAAGTATGCACCTTATTCTGTAGAAGAAGTAGGATTCCAAAAGATTTTTAGTTTTTGACCCTCTATTGACCCCTATGAGAGGTCAAGGTCCATCAACTATGTCACACCAGGATGTGTAGCCTTGGGTCAGTGGTTTTGACCGATTTTGGTCAATATCGGCCCCCAGCCGTTGGGCAGAAGAAGGCGAAAAAAAAAAGCGATGGTCGAAGAAGAGATAGAAGAAGGAGAAGACTAGGCATCGCTTGTGCTAAAGAAAGCACGGGCGTATATCATGCCGGGGTTACTAATTGAAATGTCGTGACCTTTGACCCCCCAATATATGTTACAGGCCCAAAGGTGAGCATGCATTTATGATTATTTCACTTTGAATGGTTACACTTAGAAATTAGCATATAAAATATTATACATAATCTAGAACATAATATAAAAACTAGACGACCACAGGATACTATGCCCGTCAGGTTGAGGTGGAAGTAGACAAAAGGTTGCCAATGACAGTGTATCATCAAGAATCAAGTTTTCCCAGATGGGCAGTTGGTTACACAATTACCATGCTTGTAGACTATATTCTCTGTCGGGTGGGAACTTGAGCAGTAACAAGAGCCATAGGTATTGTCTAGGCAATATAAGAACTTTGTATTTTGTAGGTATTTGACCTTTGACCCATTACGATGGCTACACAGAGCGAGGGGGCAATGTGCTGTGGACTCTTTTCACTTTTCCTTGATGCCTACAAGAGGACATAGCTATTTAGGTCATTTTAAGCTTCTTTATTTTGACCCCCTAGATGACCCCATTGCCATTTTAATCCCAAAATGTGCACATAAGTAATAGAGCTTTTTCCAGTGGTTCTTGTGAACAACTGTGACATATAATATCTACTTTGTATTAATGAGGATTATAGCGTTTTTGCCAATTTATTAGCCATTGCATATCTTGCACGTGACCCCTCTGGCCAATATTCTGTCACGTGATCCGTCTCGACATTATCCGCCCTTTGGCGCAAACATCACCTATCCAGGTTGTTTCGATTTTGAGGGATATAGCAATTTTGCCAGATTAATTACATCTAGATAATGCCGCCATTTTGAAGTTAATGTGTTCGGATATTAATTCTGTGTACAAGCTTTATACACTGACCAAAGACGATACTCATGTGGAATTTTCGTAAGTAGCGTTCACCTAATCTGTAGAAGAATGTAGGCCTCAAAAAAGATTTTTAGTTTTTTTGACCTCCATTGCCCTCCGAGAGGTCAAAGGTCAAAATATTTACACCTGGGTAACTTGGTCCAGTGTTTCTTCTGACCAATTTGGTGAAATATCGGCCCAGTCGTTTGGCACTAGTAGCATTTTGAAGCAAATGGTAACAAAGAAAGAAAGCACAGAACTAGACTTAGTAGCTCCTCCAAGAGCACGTGTGTAGGTAGGGGGGGAAAATAATAACCCTAGATGTACCCCAGAGTGACCCTCTCTACCCTTACTTTGTAAATTCCGCAAGGCAAATTAATGCATACGTCACACGATCATGTTACAATGTAGGAGTGAGTGGTGATTTTGTGATTTGAAATGTAAATTATTTGAAGTATTTGGACCTTTGACCACTACAACCACCATGGGTCAAGTGATAAAGTATAAGTGACTTTTATTGTGCTCATCATGTTCTATAAGAGGGCTAACTCACAAGATTTTAATTGACAAATTTAAATTTTATGACACAGTAAGTATGTTTGACCCTGTGACCTCACATGACCCCATATTGACCCTCTTGACCCTAACTTTTTGTAATGTAGGGTATCACGCTTAATTCATATGCATGTGACTCACACAATAAGGTTGCTTAATCTGTAGGAGGACTAGTGATTTGAAGGTTTAACATAATTTGAAGGAGTATTTTGAACTTTTGAACATAAACACCACTGGGTCAAGTGAGGAGTCATGATGGACTTTTATGAACTCAATTTCATCAGCTCTATGAGATGAGCTAAAACAGATTTCTATTTGACCTGTTTTAAATTTTACACGTAAATATGTTTGAACCCCCTGTGACCCTCAGATGACCCATATTGACCCTCTTGACCCTAAACCTTTTGTTTAAAAGGGGCTCCAAGCTAATTCATATGGAGACTACACGATCAGGTACGAAGCTGTAGGAGGACGTAGTGATTTGAAGGGTAACGTAAATTGGAAGTATTTTGACCTTTGACCCTAAAACATGGGTCCCGAGTGATGAAGTCATAATTGAACTTTTTATTGCCTCCTATACAGGTCCTATAAGAGGGACTCTAAACCAGATTTTCTATTTGACCTTGTTTTTTAAATTTTATTAAACGTAATAACTCTTGACCCCTGTGACCCATACGGACCTTGAACACCCAAACAAAGCATACCTTTTGAAAACAGCTTCAACAAACCCATGCTTCTGCCCAATTTCGGTTTTTTTTAAATCCGTCAACAAGTATGTGGAAGAGAGAGCCAATTGTCAGAAGAAAGAAGGAAAGAAGAAGAAAGAAAGAAGAAAGAGAAACGGTAAGAACAAAGTAAGTTAGGGATACGCCTAACTTAAGAAAGAAATCGATGAGAAAGGGAGAAGAGAAGACAGAATATGCGGCTGCACCCACAGCATGATTAACTAAAACAGACTGAAGCACGAAGACTAGGCCCCCGTGTTAACGGGCATTAGTACATAGAATTCCACATCAAGTTCCAAATAAAATGGAAGTTTGTTGCAGTAGTAAGTAGCACAAAACAACCAAAAATGAACTGCACTCACTTTGGTATTGGTCATTTAAGATTATACCAAACGTTAAGTCAAAATCTAGTTATAATCAGTTTACTGTTTTAATTGAGAAAACCAAAAAATATGATTTGGGATCAACTGTTATTAAAAGTAATAATAGATTTTGTCCAAACAAAAATGGCAAAAAGTCCAATTTCTGAATCCATCAAATAAAACCAAAACAAAATGCAGTTATGCAGGTTAAGTTAAATAGCTCCAAAATTCAAATGACTATTTAAACAAATGTGTTTTGTTCCTTTTTCTGCCTATAATCATCCTCAGTTATAACTTTAAAAACTCCCGTATTCAAAAGGTTGGATATGATGGTGAACATGGAATTCAGAAATGCACCCTTAAAAAGTATTTCACACTGACCTAAAAAAACCCTACCCGAAAAAGCATTTTTTGTCTGTTGTGCTAATCATAAACAAGTCTTTTGTCAGTTTTGCTACCTTAAACAAGTAAAAGCAATGCATTGATGGTGAAATATACCCTTAATTATCTGGCTTTGCTTCATGTTGCTTTACTTCAAATGGACACTCTTTTTTATGATTTATCTACGATTTGTGTAGAATAAAAAATTTAGCGGGGTAGGAGTTGGTTTAGGGGTTGGCGGGCGGTGGTTTACGAAAAAACATACCCTTTTTTCCTATTTTGCTGTTTTTGACACCCTAATCAAATTTGTACACGCCCATACATCGCCTGTTGGAAAAAAGGAAAAAAAGAGACCCTTTTTACGGTTTTCTTGTTCACACATCATATTCAACCTTTGAATACACGTGGCCCCCCGTTGTAAAAACTATTTCTTTTTCAATATACCAAAAGCTGCTCTCCAAAATAAAGCAATATATATCTTCAAATGATTATTAGAATGAAAAAAACATGTGGATTTTGATCTGAGTGGACTCTGAGGAAGGGGGCCTCAATATGAATACGATTGATGTAAGTGGACTGACACTGATAAGGCTTACTCAGCTGGAAAGGGGGCAGATTAGAGGTTATATGCAGTCAAGGTTAGATCCTGGATGATAATAAAAATAAGTGGAGAAATGAGACAAATATTGATGTAATTAATATAATTAATATTCTTGCCATGAGTCATAACATGGGATATGTATCATTTTTTTTAATTGTTACAATCTGCCCCTCTAAAAATTGTCAAAGGAGCGATGTTTTAGTGAACATTAGTGAACATCAGAAGCGTGTTCGTGCGATGAGTGATCCCGTTTTGCCATTTTTTTGTATTGTTGAATTTTGTTGTCGAATATCTTGTGATAAGTTGTTATAGTAAAAGAAACAAATTAAGAATTGGTGAATTACGAATAAAAGAATAAAATGTTTAGTCAAGAAAAGCATATGTAATCAAATCAAATGTATAAATGTAGTTCTGAACAAACACCAGAGTCATACCAAATTGAGAAAGCCTTATTTACTACTAATTAATTTACAATACAAATTTCCTGAAATTAAATGCACAACTGTATTATAAAAATATGAAAGCTCATTTCCAAAAGGGCCTTAATCCAATTTGGATTTTTTTAAATTATTAGGTAAAGAAAAATTTAACTGGCACTACAATTCGTAATTACTCCTATATTGATTGTAGGAAAAAGTGATACAAATTAAAATCATATTATATGCTATCCGCAATACTTTCTCTAAAAGAAATTAAATCTTTAACCTTCTTTTAATAAGTTCTGACAATACCCATGGTTTTGTTAAGCTTTATGACTCCACATTTTCATGAGCGTCTGACACAAAACATGTGATGAGTACCAGTGAAGTCCTTGACTCATGTGATTTCATGAGCAGTGATGCTCTGCTTAGTTTTGACACTCAATACCAGCAATCGCACAACTTTAATACAACATTAAGAGGACACGAGGAGATTGTTTTTGATGATACAAAATTCTCTAAATTTGATTGGTGGAAACAACTACCAGAGAACGTTTGAAAGGTTTATTGAAAAACAAATGGAAAAGAAACCAAAACATATTTTTAACTGGTTTTTTGGTGTAGTCCGTCCCATAGAGAAGCCTTTACTAATCGTTTTATACCGAGACTCACCAAACTTATTCACTTCAGTTGTATGATTTTTACATTGGTAAGCATTCTAATTATGTAAAAAAACAGTTTTGAAAAAAAAAAGTGAGTGCCAATTTCCTGGGAAATTGTCTCATGTATCATTGATGTTGTATCAGGTATACATGCTGCAAATCTTGTTACAGATGTAATCCATTGTTGACAAATAGATTTTTTTGTTTTGTTTTATAAATAGCAAATTTGTTGAGTAATTCTGGAAAATAAAGTTGGCCCACCCAGTAAATTATTTTTCCATACTTTTGGGTCAATTAATTAAAGTTGGCCCACCCAGTAAATTATTCTTATTTACCTCACTGCTGTGTCCCATTTCCTCAGCATCCCAGCTTGTCTAATTAATGAGCTTAAAATGTTAGGCCTATGTTAGGCATTGAATTGAAGTCTAATCTCAAGTTGTTGTCTTATTGAATGGTACGTACGAAAAAACATAATGAGCTGAGTAAACATTTTTCCGCATATTTTAGGTTTATCAAATTCGAATTTCCCATTGGTATACATTAATCACAACTTGTAATTAATCAATTATTTGATTAAAGTTCTACAACAATATTTTACAATGGTCTCAAATTAAAAGACAATTAATTAGCTTTGATTTAATACATAATTCAAATAATGAAATTATTGTTAAGATAAAGATAAATATTATGAGCTGAACCTTCACATTCTCCCATAGACTTTACATGGTACAGTGTCCCAATCTCTGTGTCCCAATTGCTCCACCCTCCACCTTCATTTACTTAATTATTCATAATTTTAATTACTGAAGACTGATCAAGATAATTTTGGTTGGTATCAACTTAAAGCTAACTATGTAGGCTTTCAAATGAGTGCTTACTTGAAGTATTCAATCACATTTAAGTACTATCTAATCATTATAAACATCTCAGATTTCTCTAAAATATGAAACTGCTCCACCCTAGAGCAGGACCTATGCCTATGTCTCAAAAATGGCAATCTATTGGAAAAGGCAGATGAAGTTGAACTTCTATGTATATTCATCATGTTGAGTAAGCAATACTGGTGCACCCTAGTGATTATCTAGTTTTGCATGGGATTGTGGGGTTTTCTGAAAACATCTTCTGGCATTGCAGTATTTGGCTCCCAACAGACTTGGAATCTGCAGAACAGCTTATAAACTCTTGAAGACCCAATGGTTGATGGGGGGGGTTTCTCCACTTTTTTGGTTTGGTAGGGATGTTGTGGCTGGGTGTTTGAGAACTCACTACCGCCCGAAAATTAACCAAAAATTACAGATTGTTACCCGTCCTTATACCTGCTTTGGTGGAAGTTTTGGGGCAAAGCCCCGGAAGCTGAGAGAAAACAAACTATTAAAATGTATTTTGAGCCATTACTGGCAGCACTGTTTTTCACACTTGTGGTGTGCATACATTCATACCTGATTGACCACTGGAAAATACACTTGCAACAGAAATGCAACCCTTTCATATACTAATTTGCAAGAAAAAGGGACTGATCAGTATGCCAAAATCGCTCAATGCAACCCTTTTTCGACCACACATCCCTGTACCGGTGTACCCCCCTTTTCCATGTAGGCCTATCCCTGGTGGGGCTTGTTGGGGGGGGGGGGCCAAATTAGGGGGAAGAAAAAATTTAAATGGGACAAATCCCCTGTGCCCTGCCATAGTGCTGTCACTGGAATGATGATAGCAATTTGTTGAGCTGATATCCACAGGCAAAAAAAAATAAAAATAAAAAAATGGCTTGGCCATGAAAAATGAATGCATATAAAGGTTTTTAAAAATTGGCATATTCATATTTAATATGAATGACAAAATAGCTCCTTTTGTAACATTAGCATACAAATATAGAGTACAGAAGTCATTGAGAAGTTACAGAAATATATTTTCTGACATAATTTATACATGATTGTACAATTTTGTTAACCTTTTCCATTTCCCCAGTTTATTAAATAACCCCCAGCACTACTTGCCTTTCATACAACATTTCTGATTGGCTAATTACATCATTTACATTCATTTTTCTCGTAACTCTTTAGGCTTCATACTTGGGTAGTCGGGGATTACGTGCACTTGCCCACTTGATACTACATGTATAATAATCCTAACATAATGGAATAGAGAGTTCTGAGAATGAATGTATGTATTGTGGAATTTCCCCTTTTGAAAGAAATGGATTGCAATGAGAAAAATATTCCCTTTCATTAGACACCAAAATTGATACTTCGGGTAAGTGTGGGGGTCCCAAATACGATCGGAACATGCACCTTTAATCTGTACATGTTAAACAAGTGGAGTCACTGATGGTATTGTGTGGCACCACATATGCTCCCTTCCCAATACAAGAGGAAAGTACGGGACAATATCATGGCCCTTGAAAGTACTAGTAATAGGATGGAACCACGTTTGAAACAATGTCATTTAAACCTTGGTGTAGGTGACTTTAAAAATTGTCAAATTATTTTAAAATCAATGTATATGCAAAAAACATGATTCGTTTGAAAATTGAATGTGCCCTCATCGAAAAATCTCTGAGTCAGCCTTTAAATTGTTTTTATAATGGGAGCAAAACATTTTAAACCAAAATGAAACAATTACTCTTATTGCAATTTGTCATGTCTTGCTAGATAGTCACCTATGCATTAAATACTTTTATCCTGCTTTAATTGCTTCTATAGTTATTCAAGAAGCTACTTGAGTCCTTTCTCTTTTGCCTTTTCTCTTTATAAATGGTACTTCCAAGATCTGTTTCTTCTACATATCCAGCCAAGTCCTGGCTGCTCATTGCAAGAAAAAATGTGTGCTGTTTTTCAGAACAGAAAACGAACTATGAAAATGCATATGAGATCTCCTTGTGCTAATGTTCTGCACTTTACACCACACATATAACCATTGCCACCACATTGGTGCCACGGTTCTGCCACCACAATGGTGCCAATTACAGCGAAGTACCATATTCAGCTGCATGTGTGTATTGCACACACACACACACACACACACACAACACACACACAACATACACCCACACACCATAGGTGTATCGACTGGGGGTTCAGGGTTGCAGTCACTCCCCTGGCTCCAAATACCAGGTCACAGTTTCTTCCTACGCTCCCCAGCTCAAAATATCTGGACAAAATGTAATTAACATTTGCATTTTTACAAGAGTTTTGAGGGGTTGTTCCTCTGTGTAATATTGCACAGAACTAGTCTAATGTCAAGACTTCAACGAGGGATTACGGAGCTCTATTCAGTTAGGCATATAATCCCTAATTGAAGTCTTGAATCTAGACTAGGTTAATGCTATACTACATGACCCGACTTAAAGCCTAACTTTGGGGCCAATTAATGTATGGGGGGGTTACTCACTCAGTGGAAAAGGGTAGGTACATATGTGCCGCCGATATGGGTCACATTTTCACCCCTTACTATAACAATGGGTCGTTTTTCCCACCATGCTACTATATTGATGGGTCATTTTTTGAGGGAATGCTACTATATAAATGGGTCCATTTTTCAATTTTTGGTCGCAATTTACTATGAAAATGGGTCAATTTTTCTGATATTTTGTAAAATCACAATGAAAATGGTTGATTTTTCCGATTTTCGGAAAAGTTACTATGAAAATGGGCCGATTTTGCTAAGATTACTATGAAAATGGTGCGACATTTCAAGACCAACTATAGAAATGGGTCGAAATTTCGGAACCAACTATATAAAATGGGTCATATTTTTGTACAATTTAGTCACTATAAACATGGGTCGATTTTTTTTTACCCGGCGGACGCACACCTGTACCCAATTTTGGGTTGAGGACCCCCCCGGGAATGTATATAAATTGAGCTATTACTCACATTTTTTTTTTTTTTTTTTTTCACACACAACTCAACTGACAGAGGTACATACCATGCATGCTTCATATGTTAACAAGCACACATACAATGTAATTTTTTCTGTATAATTTCAACAAAATACAACACAAAGAATATTTTATTGCATTGTGCACATACAGTAGGAATGTTTTTAATTCAATATAAAAATATAACACATGCTTCCCAGAGATCTTTAAATTGAGATTGATTTGTATGAAACACCACAGTGATTCCACCTTGTGTTAAAACCAATAATATTATTCATATTATCGATTGATTTGTGCATGATATGACACAAATATATCAATACATCATATAATAATAATAAATGCATTTATATGGTGTTCTACAGAGAACACAGCGCCTTACAACAAATACTTAAAATATGAAATTAATATACAACATGACATAGAGCATAATACGGAAAAATTAACAAATCAAAAGTTGACAACATTTTAAACATCAGGAAATAAGTATGTTTTCAGGAGCTGCTTAAAGACACTGGTGGAAGGTACCTCTTTAATGTTAACAGGAAACTTGTTCTAGAGCCTAGGACCAATTATATTGAATGATCTGTTTCCAAAATGGTACGAGGAATAACAAAAAAGAATACCATCAAAAGAAGACCATAGCCTTCGTCTTATACCATCAGAATTACTATGAAATAATATACAATATTTAAATTGCCATTGATGCTCAAATTCTGCAAATTTCACACTGCCTGACAGAAATCAGTCAATAATGCCACAAACAAAACATGTTCAGGTTTATTCAGCAAGTGTGAAAGCAACTCATACAGTGATTCGCAGGAGGGCTGATTCGTTTTCTCCCCCACAACATGTTATGTAAGCTGATTATACATGCTTTCAAGATTTGTTGCCAAAACTTCCACTGGCACATAGGTTGTAAATAAATAGCTGGTGGAAGTGTAGGCGAATGCAAAGGTCCCCAGAGAAAAATTGGTTTGATGGACATCATATTGGGTGACTTCCATGTATTTGTGGCATTGAAATGTGTGATTTCACCTGAGGCAGAGAGGCCTTGCATATTCTACAAGTGGCTAATTATCCTTACTTTACTACTATAGTCCGTGTTGCTACCTTTGTGCAGTGATGGGGGATGTCATAACATTTATGCCGCGTCAAGAAAAAAATGCCGTCTTTATGCGCGTGCATGAAAGCGCCGGCGCTTCAAGGGAGCGATTACCTTTTGACCAAAACTAATCTCACGGCGATGTCACTGCAGAGATAAAGACACAGACTATAAATTGTGTTTAACCCCATGGGGTCTACCAGCTTTCTTACACTCTCTCTGATTGGCTCATTTACATGATATAACACTTCTGGTCACAAAACAAAAAATGCCTTCTATATACTGTACAAACCTTTACGATTTTCTTACCATGTGTTGCTTGGCAAATGCTACGTGCATGTGCAACCAAAAAAAAGGGGTTAAGATTATCTTAAATTCTGGTTCAATTTTCTGAAAAGAACAACAAGGAGTGGATAAAATGTTTACAAGTAACAGTAAACCGTGGTTGATTGAATGACACGGGACGGGACAAAACAAGCACCTGAGATGTAGAAAAGATAATATATATATAGAGATAGATAGAGAGATATATATAGTAGATATAGAGATATATATAATATATATATATATATATAATATATATATATCTATATATAGATATATGATATATATATATATATAAATTTAATATATATATATGTATTATAATTTCATGAGTGAAATGGAAGACCTCTTAACTGAGAATAATAATATAAATTGGCAACATTGTTATTGAATCCACAAAATATGTGGATGGAATTATGCGAGTTGCAGTTTCATTTGAGTTTCAATTTAATGGAGCGTAAAAAATATCATCACCTGAGTAATGGTCAAAATATATGATCATAGAGAATTGATCAATTTCTTTTTATTTTTCACATATTGGCCGAGGTATAAGTTCTTAGTGTCATAGACCTAACAGGGGAATTCCTCTTTAGCCCTATTCACTGCGCGCTCAACTTGAGACCGAGGGGTCCGGGTTCGAATCCCGGTCTCGGCGGGGGCTGAGAAATAAGTCGCGGGTATAATATCTCCAGGCTTTGAATTACGATTTGAGAATTACGTGCACTGGTGCATGTACTTTAAAATGTAATGCACAATGTAAAAGTCTACATGCACAGGATAAATTAAACATGGGATGGTGCTACTGCCTCTAACCTTTATGCACTTGTCAATTTAAACCCCGGCCCTGGGTTTGGGTCCCGGGAAATAGCGGGGTATATGCCGTGACATAGCCGGCATGATACAAAAAAGTATTGCCCCGCAAGCCGGGATGTTATGCATGGACTTGGCTGGGAAGGTACGTTAGCTTGTCCCCGCCCTGCCCGGGAGGACACTCATTGATGATAGCTGGGATTAAGCCGGGAGGTACAAAACATTTTCCCGGCTCCGCTGGATATAAACGGGGACTTTACTTTAAGCATGTGTCACACCAGATAAACCAGGCTATCAGTTAGCAGTATCGCCCCCTCAAACTGTAGTATAAACCATTTTATATAGCTACCATTGCGGTCCGATCTCTTCCATGATTTCGTGAAAGGCAACTATACACTAGCACACACGAGTCTTCGCACGGTCGAGATATCACTTCCGAGGAGCGATATTTTTCCGTAAATGCCAGAAAAACTAAAAATCAACAAGTAAAATGTTTAAAACAATAATATCACCTGAATCACCAAATTACTAGAAGTTCAGTCTGATTCATTTAATTCATATAAATCACCTTAACATGCTATTTTGATATTCTTGCTAAATGCCAGGAATATGGTCATTTCATTGCCATAAAAACGCGGGTATTAATATGAAAGAAAATATTGAATGGATATGAACAAATAAATGCTCATTAAATACATTCTGTTAGCTCCAAAATACTTTTCGAACGCCTCCTGTTCCGATATAATCAAATTAAATGTAATCGCGATTTTCCGAACTTGTGTTTTGGGCAGTGTTATTCCCATTCAATTTTTTCCATTTCTATCGGGATCATATGCAATTTGTTTGAACCGCCCGCGCCGTTCAGCCAAGAGTACAAAAGCCTTCAAGCTCCTGCGTAATGTCAGCATCAAGTTTTGTTAACAAACCAACTAAACTAGTTTGTTCTCAAACATAACTTCCGATGTGGTGAACTTTCGGCTCGGTTCTGACACCTCCGGGCGATCCAAATGTAGTATGATTTTATATAGGCTTAGACTTTGTGCATAGCCGGGACCGAGGCGGGATTGTACAGAGTTTGAAAAAGCAGTCCCCGCCCCCATCTGGCGGAAATACACGGGGGATTTAGTCACAGAAACAGCACCCGAAGCCCGGCTAGTATGGGCCGGGACAAATAGCGGGGGATTTACAAAAAAGTGTAAGCCCCCCTGCGACCCGGGATTTCGTGATACTTTAGCGGGGACAAAAGTGGCGGGGGTGTCACACCAAGCAACATGTAGCGTATTTCCCGGCTTAAGTCCCCGCTAGTCCTTGGACCCCGCCCGGTCCGGGATTGAAATTGACAAGTGCATTATTCATATCAGCTCTGGTACATTTAACTATTGACGTTGGCTCAAATTTAATCATTTCGGCATTCAATGACTTTCCCCTATGAAATAGCAAAGTTGCATATTTTATGGACTTCACAAAATTTTAAATTTACAATGCAACATGTGCATGCAGGATACAAGTTGACATGCACACTTATATGGAAGCATATCACCTTGAACACCTATTACAAATTTTGGTATAAAATTTTTTTTAATTATATCAAATATGTTAGCTATATTAGCTATGAGTTGACAAAATTTGGGTGAGACGAAGCTTATCGAGCCCAATATTTTAAACGTCTGAGGCGAGACCAAATAAATATTGGACCAAACAATCTAATTTTAATCATATATTAGTTGGATTCTAATATTTTCCCACACTTGGATCCATACAAACATACAATGAGTTAAACTCCGTCAGAGCCGTTTGGATAAGTAGATAGCATAATGTGTACCAATTTGTGTACTTAATTTGGTTGTAAACACCTGCCTGACTGAGTATATTATCACTGCAGGCTCATTCTATGTATACATGTGTAATCACACAAGATCTTAATTATGTATTGAGCAAACCCCTTGATTATGTCATGTGACTAAGTCATAATAAACACACAAAACCAAATCATTTTGGCTGTTCCAGGTAACATTTTTTGTGTCGCCGCTTAACACTAAGTGCCCAAGCTAAAAACTTCCGTTCGTCGCCCAAGGGGGGGGGGGGTTCCAAGGGACCCAACCTAGATACCCACGTTTCCTGTGGGAGTTTGATCATGACAAACACAAGTAAATGGTGGGTCTGTGTCAGAACCACATATCCACAATAAAAATGAAATCCGAACTTTTACCTATGACCTATGGCCAATTGAAATTTGCACCTCTGTACTCACTCTCTCTCGCGAAAAGAGTGGTGTCGCACATTTCCTCCTCAGCACTCTAATATAAGTTTTGAACCAAAATAATTCATTATAATCTACTCTAGATAGACCAATTAAAAAGAATCATGTGCAATTTGCACAAAATTATACATCTTGATTTTCCTCGAAAGATGATCTTGTATTTTTCTCATGACTTCAAATTACCTTAATTTTTTCCCATAGACTTACACATTAAGAGCACATTCATACAAAATTAAATTGATGCTATCAACATATAAAGGTTCTTTGATTAAGTAATTATTAATTATTAATTAATTGCCTCCTAATGTATATCTCGAAGCAAATAAATCCCAAGATTTAATTACTTTAATTTTTTAATTACTAAATATCTTGATTTTTTCACTTCCGTCAGTGCCCCCTGGGGGGGGGGGGGGGGGGGGGGTTCCTAGGGACCAACCTAATTAATTCTAATGAGCCGTGGCGGATTTAATTTTTTTTTTGTATCAGGAGGAGCGTATTTATAAATCAGACCATTAGCAAAAACTCCTTGAAAAATTTGATTGCGTAACCGAGAAATCGCCAACTAGGGCGCGTGAAGCGAATATGGGGGGGGGGTGGAAGGGATGGGGGAGGGGGATGGAGGAAGAGGGATGTAAATGGGTGTGTGGGACATGGGGTGTTAGGATAGTATTAGGAGCGTTGTTTATTCTCTTACTCAAATTTTGTGTATATTGTACCCCTCCCTTTGGCACTTACGTGTTAAGGCAGGAAGACACTTGGGGATCATTTGTCCCCTGTAGTCTGTAGTCTGTTTGTTGGAGTGTCATTGTGTTGTTGTGAAAAAAAAGGTGAGGGTCAACATTTGCTTGTAAATTCCGCATCTCACTTTGAAGGATTTAAAAAACCAAATTCAGTCATAGATGCAACATGGATCCCGCATTTTGCTGTTTAGAGGTCAAAGGTCACATACCAAGGTCAAATGTCACTTTGTTTTTTTTTTTTTTAATGAGGTCAAAGGTCCCTCATTTGTTAATGAGTTCAAAGGTACCGGCAAGTCAGAGACCTATCATTACAACCCGTGACGGCAGGCGACCACTGCGGTCCGAGGACCGATGTATTATTTTGTTATCTTCCCTTTAAGTTTGCTTAGAGCAAGACGCCAAATTTGGTACATGATCAGTGGGTGAATAAATACAGGTGAGAATGGTTCTTGATAGTTGTGAAGTGCTCATTTATTATTTTGATTTTTTGCGACAGAATGCCATATATAATTTTTGAATTTATTACTTGGACCATACCAACACCTTTGACAATGATAGCCACAGGTGCAATTAAGGCTTAAAGTGACAGGAGGAGATTTTTTGAGGACAGGGCAGGTTTTGATTGTCCAAAAAACCCATTAACATAACTAACTGACACTTACAGACACTTAGATCATTGGAATTTGAAAAATATTTGAAATTTGCAGGATAGTTCAAAGTGAAGGATAAGTCTGGTAGAATTCTATAAGTTACCTTTTCCAGCTGGAGAAATTGACAGAAAAGGAAGAAAACGGCAGTTTGCAAAGATACATTCCTCCATTCAATTACTGTTGTAATAGTGTCCGTTCGGACAGTATGGACTAAATCTTCCGATCTCTGTCCTTATTAGGTTGGTTCTGATCTTATCATTTGCATGTGTATGTTAGGTACCTGTCCTTGTTACATACATCGCCAAAACATCTTGATTTTTTGATGATTTTTTTTTTCGATTTGCTGATTAGCAAATTCCTGATATTGTCTTACTATAAACATTTGAACATGTTTACAACACCAACAAAAAATCACCCATATTTTCGTGTAAAACACGAGGGTTATTTTTGAGATTTTTTTGATGATACAATTCTCTCCAATTGCACTTGATGGGTTATGTAGAAGAACCTACCGATAACGTGTTCAAGTTTCTAAACAAACAACAAGCATGAAAGGGAAACCCCGACAAACCTTGGTTTTTGACTGGCCCTGTTATTCTAATCGTCCCTATAAAACCATGCTTTTGAATTTTTTGGTAGTGCACGACAGAAATTTTCTAATCATATCCTCTAATTCATAAAGACTGCATATTCGGCTTATTCACTTCAGGTGTGATCTAATACAATTTGTAAGCATAAGCATTCCAAATATGTAAAAAAAACGGGGGGTTCAGAAAAATTGGGGGCGCTTCTTTCTGGAAAATCTCATGTCTCTTTAAAGTGACTTAGATTTTTTTGATACAAATTATTTCTCTCAAATTGACTTGATCGGTTGTAGACCACTCCGAGAATGTTTTAAGGTTTTATTGAAGCAAAGGTTGTTTACGAAGAAACCACAAACCCTTGTTTTGAACTTGCCTGTTATTCCTAATCGTCCGTATAGAGAACCATGCTTTAAATTTTTGTCGTGCATGACAGAAATTTCTAATCAATCATCTTATTACATAAAGACGGTGTTATTCGGCTTCTTCACTTCAGTTGTGTTCTAATACCTTGGTAACATTTTCAAATATGCAAAAAAAATTGAGGGCACTTCTCTCTCTGGAATCTCCTCATGTCTCTTTGACCTATTTGTGTTGTTCGCTTTCTTTTTAAGGTTTTATTTTTTTTTTTTTTTTTTTTCGCTTTTGGTAAATAGATTTATCTTAGTACAGCTGCATATTTGTGGACAAAATTGAGGGCACTATTTTATTTTCTGCCTGCTCATTATTAAGTCTGACTCAGTATTTCGAAATATATTTTTTGGGGGTAGTATTGAAAATGTCAATTAAGAACTAAAGATATTTACCTAAATGCTCACTTCCAAAGTTATAGAGATGAATCGGATTTTTCGTTTTCATGCAGTACACAATTAATGCGCGTATAAATCCCATAGGATATTTACCGTGTATAACAAAACATTCCTGGAATCCGGAATTTTATAACACAGTGGTGATTTTCTATATGAGGACTTCAATTTGATCTAGTTATTTCACAAACAGTGCTTAGTAATATGGACAAGCATTTATGCAATATGCAAAACATGAATCTCTGAGTCAGCCCTTTTATGGTGCAATTTGTGATCCTCAAAACTTAGTCTTGTTGTATATTTATTAGATGTCCAAATTGTCCACGAGATAAGTGTCCGCTGTACATTTTGATTGATTCTGATTTGTGTGTTTTTTGAGTTATGATTAAATGGTTCTTCACAGTACCCCATAACTAACTGACACTTAATATAAACATTTGACATGTTTAAACACCAAAATCCACATATTTCGTGTAAAACAAGGGTTATTTTGAGATTTTTTTGATGATACAAATTTCTCTCAAATTGCACTTGATCGGTTGTAGACCACCTACCGAGAACGTTTCAAAGGTTTATTGAACAAACAAGCATGAAAGAAAACCACAAACCTTGTTTTGAACTTGCCTGTTATTCTAATCGTCCCTGTAGAAAACCATGCTTTGAATTTTTGTAGTGCACGACAGAAATTTCTAAATCATCATCTTATTACATAAAGACGGCATATTCGGCTTATTCACTTCAGGTGTGATCTAATACATTGGTAAGCAATAAGCATTCCAAATATGTAAAAAAACTGGGGTTCGAGAAAAATTGGGGGCGCTTCTTTCTGGAAACCTCCTCATGTCTCTTTAAAGTGACATGAGATTTTTTTGATACAAATTTCTCTCAAATTGCACTTGATCGGTTGTAGACCACCTACCGAGAATGTTTCAAAGGTTTATTGAACAAACAAGTATGAAAGAAAACCACAAACCTTGTTTTGAACTTGCTTGTTATTCTAATCGTCCGTATAGAAAACCATGCTTTAAATTTTTGTCGTGCACGACAGAAATTTCTAAATCATCATCTTATTACATAAAGACGGTGTATTCGGCTTATTCACTTCAGGTGTGATCTAATACATTGGTAAGCATTTCAAATATGCAAAAAAAAAAATTGAGGGCACTTCTCTCTGGAAATCTCATGTCTCTTTGACCTATTTGTTCTCTTTTATTCATAGGTATTATTTTTTTTTTTCACTGGTTGGTAAAATATTTACTCTTAGTACAAGCTGCATATTTGTGGAAAAATTGAGGGCACTATTTTATTTTCTGCTATTATTAAAGGCTGACTCAGAGATTTCGAAATATATTTTTTGGGGGTAGTAATTGAAAATAGTCAATTAGAACTAAAGATATTTACCTAAAATGCTCAATTCCAAAGTTATAGAGATGAATCGGATTTTTCGTTTTCATGCAGTACACATTAATGCGCAGTATAACAATCCCATAGGATACTGTGTATAACAAACATTCCGGATCCGGAATTTTATAACAAAGTGGTGATTTTCTATATGAAGGACTTCGATTTGAGCTTAGTTATTTCACACAGTGATTAGTATATGGACAAGCATTATGCATATGCAAAAAACATGAATCTCTGAGTCAGCCTTTAAAGGAGAACCCGTACAACGAATAATATTAAACAATATACACTATAAAATAATTATTGACCACATATCGAGTGGTTTCATAGAAAAACGGAATTGTATAACCCTAACAATGAATTAAAACCATCTAGTCTGACCATGTGCTATTTAAAAATCGCGCTAGTGTATAACATGTTATGCGATACGACCGGCGTGTTTAGGTCATACATGCCTTAGGAAATACACATTATGAAAGCATGTGTGAAGATGTATGACGCTACTGTGCCGTCCGTATCCCATAACACAAATACGTATCCCATATACAGTAGCGCGAATTTCAAATAGCGCGTGGTCAGACAAAATGCTTTTAATTCGTTTTATGGTTAGTATAATTCCGTTTTCCCATGAAACCACTCCATATGTGTTCAATAATTGTTTTATAGCGTATATTGTGAAAGTTATTCTTTATACAGGTTCTCCTTTAAGGTGCAATTTGTGATCCTCAAAACTTAGTATTTGTGTATGATTTATTAGATGTCCAAATTGTCCACGAGATAAGTGTAATTCTGTAATTTTGATTGATTCTGATTGTGTGTTTTGAAGTTATGAGTAAATGGTTCTTTCACAGTACCCCATAGGTCACTGAGTTATGATTTCTGTCTGTTTAAAATACAATTACAAATTTCTGCCAGAGTTGCTCAAATCTGCATGTAAGATAGGTATACACATAGGCCAACAGTGAGGAATATATCTCAACTTTTTTATATGTAAGTCTGGAGGAATGAGGCCATGGATTACAAAATGCCCACTAATGGTCTACATGTGTCTACCCCTTAGGCCTATATAAGGCAAATATGGTTTCAGATAAATAGCACCATCTATAGTTTACATTTTTTTTAAATGACACTAGTTCTACATACATCAAACAAGTAAATATCATTGAAAGAAATTGTTTGGTACTTGAATCATGATAATTAGACAACTAAGTTGTAAAATTATGGCAACTAATGTAGTTCTATTTGAATAGGTGTTTTGGACAGTTTGGGTAGAGACTAGTCAGAGTAAAAGAATTTCGCAGAATAATGGGTCTCACAAATGCTTGCAGTAGTCAACATGACTTGACTCACTGACCATAAAAGTAATCAAATTGTAGAAAATTGATAAGAAGTTTGTCTTTCTGCATATAGCTGGGTAAAAAAAAACCCATTAATCTTGGTTTTATCTCTTTTGAGTGGATTGTAGTGGTTGAAGTATGATTTTTTTTCCCAGAGAAAGAGATGACCTTTGTTTTGAACACCTCTGGAGCTTGCATACCAATTTTTGAAACTATTGAAATGGATTTTGAGGTGCACATTAGGCATATCCAAAATGTGTTTTGGCTGGGCTCAGTGTTAAATGGGAAAGTGAAAGCGCTAGTGAATTCAGCAGCCTCAACGGATTAAACTGCATGTGATGCTGCACTTAATCCCGTAAGGCTGGAGGTTTGCCTAATGCCTAGGTTCACCTAGCCATACTCTACACATTTCCACACACAGAGCAAGGAATTAGTCTCTGTCAATGAAGTGCATAGATTGAACTGAGTTAGTGGTGTGTTAAATGTAAAAGCTGTCTAAAAGGATTTTCTCCCCATTTAGACAACCCTGCTACTGTTCAGTGGCATACCCAGCTGCCCCCCCCCCTCCCATGGGGAATCTTCCCCCTCTTGTCCCCCTGAAAAATTAGTGATTTACATAGGCCATATATACTAACAAATTTTAATATATGCTTGCCCCCCTGAAAATATATGTGCCCTCCCTCTGCCCCCCTAAAAAAAGCTGGTTATGCCACTGCTACTGTTATACATTTGTGCTTTCACAGAAAGACATTTGGGGATACAATTTCCATCCAATGAAATTAATTCTTGATGCTTTGCTGTTACACACAGAGGTATTCATGTAACATACAAAAGTATTTAAGAATGGATTGATATTGCCTCATTTTAACTGTGGCAAAAATGATAAAGTATATTAAAAGTAGAGTAAAAAGAAATTTACAATCTTCAAATGTAATCTATACAGCTGACCTTGTTTATAAGAAAGCCCATTCTGTTGTGATTTAAAAGCCATGAAAGGAATTTTGAAAATGAAAGACAAATGTACCTTGAAATGCGAACATGAGATCACCCTGAAAATAGAATATTTATAAGGTCACTCTAATCTTCTTAAGTATTGCTATGAAAAGAGAATTAGAGCACTGCAAATGTCACTAACATTACATTTCATTTTATGTGGTTAACTGTGACCATAAACATTGATAAATCATTGTTTAATGATAATAAATGAGCCCAAACGTCTAAGCTTTGATATATATTTTGTCAAGAAAGTCTAAAAAATGATTAAAATACAAGATTTTGTTTTATTAATTTTATTTTAAACTCTTTTAAAATTTACATCTTGCCATAATAAAATATATACCATGTTTCATGTATGTACTAAAATTTGAATTGAGATTAGAGTGGCATATTGCACCCATCTGATAATAACTCTGAAAACTAAAGAGCTGGAGCCAGTGGAGTAGCCAGGTGGGGGCAAAGGGGGGGCAGAGTGCCCACTCTGAAAAAAATCTTGAGGGGAAATCGGGAAATAAAACACAGATATTCATGTTAAATCAGGCCCTTTTCGGATTCCTTTGCCCTGCAACCGGGAAATTTTTGCTTGTGATCGGGACATTTGTTGCACCTGCTGGGAAATTGCCCCCCTCGGAACCACCGGGCTGGCTACGCGCCTGGCTGGAGCTAATTAGTTTTATACAAAGGGCTCGGTTTATAGTCATAATTTGGTAGTCACCTATCCTTTATGGGCTTATATTGGATAGGTCATGCAAATATTTACATGCCAGTGGATCCAGTAATTGAAATATGAAATATTTCCAGTGACAGAAATAAAGCACAAATTAGAATAAAGCATAGGATTTGTTATTTTGCCAATCCTATATGCCTCATATTGGATGGACAGTCTTAATATATGTTCTTTTAGTCAAAATATTTGAAATACAATGTAAAAAATATTTTATTCTCCAATAAAACCCTCAGAGATGTAATTACCCTTCATAACATTTTAGCACCTTTTTTGCCCCCAAGTCTTCAAAATATCTAAACAAAGAATGATATTGCTACCTGAAGTAGAGGCCACCATTCCTTTTACAATATAAGAGTATTTTAAGTGTGTAGTGCATTCCACTAGCGTACCATGCAGTGGCCCATGATTGGGCGCCAATGATACGTGACA
>JAMKCH010059465.1:0-26424 GCA_023653785.1 Ophioderma brevispina | reverse complement strand
ATGATTTCCCGTGTCGTGCAACAAAGTCGTATCTACCAGTTACGACTTTGTTGCACTCAACAGAAATTCAATTCTGAGTGCAACGAAGTCGTATCTACACCTAAATAGGCCTAATTATCATAATAACTCTGCAATAAAGTGAGTATTATATATGCGTTAAATTATGCGTATTCATTTACTTTTGTAAACATTGAGCATAATATTAAGTGGGAAAATGTCGTAACTACATTTTTATTTGTTTTTAAGTTTTTTTGTGCCAAAATTAGCATAAATTTGGTAAAAAATGAAAATGCAATTTTGACCAAAAACAATGGGAGATTTTTTACTTATACGCTTTCTTAACCCTCGTCTACCGAAGGGTAGACTGTCCCACAGTCTCGACTCTGTCTTCGTATTTAGGAAACAGTGGGTTTGAACGTATAAAATCAAAATTAGTTATTTTATTTTATTATTTGGAAGTATATTTTTACAACAGTGGCATTCACCAATATGGCAGTGCATATCAATGTACAGGTATATAAAAGTAGATCAAGAAATTCAATCCAAAAAAAAAAAAAGATCACCGGGCAAGCTCTATGCCCTACCTGGACATAATCGGCCCATCCCTGAGTTGGTCCTATTTTCAGAATACCGCGCGCCCTCATACGAACCAACCTGCCCATGGATTGACAAAATTCAAAACACCACTCTTGACTCAGAGAGATTGTAGTCTTTATTACCAGTCGTTTATACCACAGACCCTGAGAGGGTCTAACCGAAGGGGTGGTTACCACCCCCCTTCAGTTTTTTTCCCCTGCTTGCTAAAACCCCCCTTTTTGGTGCCAAATTATTTAATTGACATGTTCCACTCCTTTTCATCCAAAAACAAACATCCACCGGGGTATAGGTAATATACAGGGTGATCCCAAAGTGATGGATGGGTGGGGGTGGTTGAGAAGTACCAACATGCCTAACACATCACAGGAACCTCACAGACACTTGATTTTTGTTCCAATAGATAGCGTTGGTCCTCTTCTTTCCATTGATACCAAAATGAGTACAAACATGACTAGAATCACGTCACAATGCATGACGTCATAAAGTTCGAATGTCAGCAAAACTGCCATTTCCATAGACACACACAGTGAAAAGTTCAATTTTTCGCCAACAAATTTTACTCTACTTGATGGGAATCACTAGTTTTATATAATGACAGCATTTTAGAGCTATAATAAGGTGTTTGAGTCGCTAAAATTGCGAAATATAAATTTTCCACCCAATATTCAGTATTTTCGTACTTTCCTCAATATATGACGTCATGCTGACGTCATAATGGGGATGTTAGTACTTATTTTGGTACCAATGGAAAGAAGAAACCCTAAGCTATCCATTGGTATCAAATTTACAGGAATCGTGTGTTCAGTAACGAAAATCACAGGGGGATAACCACCCCCCCCTTTTTGTTACAAAAAATGGCTCAGGTAGACGAGGGTTTCAATATTTTGATCTATAAATGGATTACTTTTTTTTTCAAATGATTGTAATGAGTGATGAGGACCTTAAACGATGGTAAATTGTGACTGAATTTTGTGGGACTAAATAGCGTCACATTTATTTTACAGTCGATAAATAGCCAGTTTTTTTTCTGGATACTGATTTCCTTCGCTGAACGCCGTTCATTTTAATGTGAATCTGTGGACAGAGCGCAAAACAGACTACTTGATTCAAACGACTGTAGCTCGGTTTATACTTAACGGATGTGAATGATCTTTGCAGCAAATTAAATATAATGAACTCAGTTTTTAGATGATTCCACATATGATAGATATATGTCACTTGGCCGCCCATCAGGTTCATTTTTTTTACTCACCCTGTATATCATTTGAGACCATTCTGGATCTTATGCAGACAAAGTCGGCCAAAATCTAATATGGATTCGTCCAAGAATATAAATGATTATAAACAATTTCTAAATCTTAAGACACTGTCGTAACCATCTGCTAAGAAACGCATTTTGAACACTTGGGCGGCTTAAACCTTTTGATTTGGGTGTATTACACTCGCTGATAATAAACCCAAACGTAATTGTCGACCTCGGTTTTGACCAAATCAGACCTATCTCATTAATAGAGAATAAAGGCATGATTTTTGGGAATGATGTACTCTTCTGTAGATAAATTTAAACCAAGATGCTTACATATTTTAAGAGGAAGAACGATGCCGAAGGGCGGGTTCTTCCTGTGGTCTGGAAAAATCAGGGTTAACAGCATTCATAATTTTTAACAATTTTTTAAACATACTTTCGCGTCACCTTACAAAATAAAATGGCGTATCTTGCCTAACCAGTGTTCCCGATGAGTGCAACAAAGTCTTTCTACGAGTTACGGCTTTATATTCTTCAAATTTGAGTGCAACAAAGTCGTATCTACACCGAAATAGGCCTATTGAGCTAATTACCTTTGCTATTAATTGTGACTGTCATTAGTTGAAATAGATATCGAATTATACGTAATGGCATACTTAAGAAACCCAATTTGTCAGTCACGACTTTGTTGCACTCACACAAATTCTCAGTAACATTACTATTGTGTTGGTTGACTCGCGAAAATTGACCTAGTATTTTGATTGACGATGATACTCCCAATCGCCTTAACCCTCGTCTTACCAAGCCTTTTTTTGTAACACGGTTTACCAAGGGGGTGGTTACCACCCCCTCGAGAATTTGTTATAAAGCACCCGATGCTTATGATTTTGATACCAATGGATAGCTACGGTCCTCTTCTTTCCATTGATACCAACGTAAGTACCAGCATACCTTGTATGGCGTCACAATGACGTCATCAAGTCCGCGAGTCGGGAAAATTGGCATTTTCCACAGAAAATAGGCGAAAATCCAATTTTGCGCTAAAAACGTAGGAATATCGGATTTTCATGCGGTTTCCATGCTAGTTTTACATAAACATAGAGATTTAGAGCCATACTGTGCATAATATTTTCAAAAATGCACCATAAAATATCCTTGGGTGGCAACCACCCCCTACCCTTCGTCTTTGAAGGTGCTACCTTCGCATTTTTTTCGCTAAAATGACCGGAAAGGATGAGAGAACGAGTACCTAGAAGCTTTTTACGAAAGTGTTTGGCATTTTAGCGCACCGGAGCGAAGTTCCCGTAAGACGAGGGTTAAGTGATATCATTTTTTTTCGATTTATTAGCATATTTACGATATAATCACGACTTCTTATCGCCGTATACTATATCGAATCTTTCGCATGCTCTGGCACTCCATCGAATGTAATTATTCTAATTACTGTTGCTCTTATTGTCAGTGTTGTTACTACTATTATAGTATGATTTTCTTTTATTCCATTAGCAATGGATTCATGTATCCTCTTATTTGCTCATGTTTAGGTTTATATGTATATTATTTAGTAAATGATTACCGAAAAAAGAGAAGAAAAAAGAAAAGAAGAAGAAGAAGAAGGAGGAGGAGGAGAAGAAGAAGAAGAAGAAGAAGAAGAAAACACTTAAGTGGTCAAGGTCTTGGGATCAAAGGGGGTTTGAGATCAAAGGGGGTCTCTATGCATAAAAAAGTATTTCCCATAAGAATATTTCAATAAGACTCATCACATGTCAAGATTACTTTAAAATATTACCAACAAAGAAAGAGAAATTGAAAATATTATTTGACCTTGAAATTATGGACGAAACGTTGATTTCCATGTGTGCCAATTTTAACCGAAAATAAGCCATTACATAATAGTACATAATATATTAATGAAGCGTTAAAGCCAGTGATTCACCCGAAAGATTCAAAATATTTGAAATTTGCAGGAATAGCTTAAAGGCTGACTCAGAGATTTGAAAGTTGGAACGGGGGGAGGGGGGGGGGCCGTCTTGGATTTTTCTTGGGCACCCATGCTCGTCCCAGGGGATCAATTTTCAGTTAAAATATACCCGGCCCCTAATTGGACCAGCTTTGGTGAAATTATACTAGTTTTCAGTAAAAATATACCTAACGGTACAGCAGTAATATGGCATCCTTACTGTGCCTTTTTCCACTAGTATTATCCCACTTATAATATACTCTCTTTTGAAATTACACTTATAATGTATTATAAACATCTTTACTTGTATGCAAAATATATTTGAATAATATTGTAACAATTAATTTTTCACTGTAATGCATTAATTACATAATTATGTATCATATGGTTTTTGCTGTAGGCCTATTCTATGACGAACAAATTGATTGAAGATTGAATTTAATTTGCAGTGAGATTATACTCCTTGCGGGACCTGTTCTCAATACATGTAAAGAGATACATATTTAACCCTCGTCTTACCAAGCCTTTTTTTTTTTTGTAACACGGTTTACTAAGGGGGGTGGTTACCACCCCCCGAGAATTCGTTATAAAGCACCCGATGCAAATGATTTTGATGCCAGTAGATAGCTATGGTCCTCATCTTTCTATTGATACCAAAATAAGTACCAACATACCTAGTATGGTGTCACAATTACGTCATCAAGTCCGCGAGTTGGCAAAATTGGCATTTCGACCGAAAATAGGCGAAAATCCAATTTTGCGCTAAAATCGCAGGAATATCGGATTTTCATGCGGTTTTCAGCTTTAAATGATGGCATTTGGCTAGTTTTACATAAACGTAGAGTTTTAGAGCCATACTGTGCATAATATTTTCAAAAATGCACCATGAAATATCCTTGGGTGGTAACCACCCCCCCCCCCCCCCTTCGACTTTGACGGCACACCCTAACCCGGTGAAGGTGCTACCTTCACATTTTGTTTTCGCTAAAATGACCGGAAAGGATGAAAGAACGATTATCTAGAAGCTTTTTAAGAAAGCCAATATACAAGAAAAATGACGCTTGTGCTACTGCAAGAAAACATACACACTTAGGGTTATTTTGCTGATATGTTTAAGTTATTTTTTCCTATTTGTATCATTAAACCAATCTCTTTCTTCCATGGTTGAAGCGAGCCAACCGCACTTTTCCTTTAAGAAGCAGCAATGGGCGATCAATGATAAGTCCCACTGCAAATTTATGTTCATCGATAGGCTATTGGTTAACACCAAAGAACAGATTAATCGTATGCGAGACATTCGACCTTCAAAATCAATTGCAGGTGAGGCCATAGAAAACCAAATCTTATATCTACACAGATGAATATGGTCTTTCAAAACTTTAAGTGACGTGACACGAAGAAAAAAAAAACAAATCATACAATAGTTGTGTTTATTTACCTAATAATTTCCGTTTGTGACTTTACCTCAATAAAGGGGTTATAAATGCAATTTCTAAGCGGGTTGAAACCACTTTTCATTCAGGTCACATGTGTTGTCACGTGGTCCATCACGTACCTATAAAAAACATTTACTGTAAAGCCAATTTGAATACGGACCTTTTCAGAAAGCGAATGCAGCTTGGTTAGAAGCATTTAAAACATCGTAAGCTTTATATCTGTTTGGCAAAATAGATCTTTTTTGCTTTGATAGCTCTACGAAGTACGGTTTTCAAATAGAACAGAACTAAGCGTAATTCCTTGTCATTGTTTACTTAGCGAGGTAATTGGTTTGACAGATGATGACATTTCATTTTTAAGCCCATAATCATAGGAAAATCTACCTCACTAAGGTAAAAGTCTGAATAGAAGATTTTCTCTAAGTCAACGCGGGTTGGTAAAGTAAGACATGGTATTTTAGAAATATCATCATAGTTTTATATATCAAAACATAAATCTTCATCGTAATTCCTGTTGCTATGATATGTCAAAACATTGCTAAGCTGATAATCAAGCCTATATTTATGTCTCGTCTATCCATCGTCTAACCACTGTAATATCAGTGACATGTTGTTTACAATGACATCATATTGTTATAACTTGATATGTTTGTAATTATATTATGTAGCTGAACACTGATAACAAACAAGATGATGTTTGTTCCTTAAATACGAAAACAGGAGGTTGGTAACGAATGTGGTAGATAAACCCTTGGTTGGATTAGGGTTAAAGTTAGCCTAAATTAACTGGATGTCTTTAAACTTTTATTTATGTCCCTGTTTTGAGGTATGCTATTTAATGTGTAAAATATATCTCTATTCGTCTAATATCCTAGACTATCATTTGCAAGCAAATTAAAGAAATTTGCCTCTTTTCATATTAATGTCCCTATCCGTTTTGGGTATGTTATTATGTGTAACTTGATCTCTACTCTTCCATTGACCTAGACTATCATTTGCTTGCAGATTTTGTGAAAATATGCAAGTGAAGTTTTTTATACATATAACAGATTAATTAATAAACAAAAGTCTGCGGATCGGGGAAATACGATTATTTGCGCTTAAACTGTGAATCTACTTGTCTGAGTACATGAAAAAACAGGCAACGGTGTTTATCAATTTATAGAATCAAACACCTGCTTACCGCATTTGACAGATGATGGAATGAATGATGGATTTAATCTTCTTTGCATATTCATTGGTTTCGAATGAACCCCGTGTGCCAAAACCACGGTGTCTGGAAATCCATGTGGAATAAAGTGTTGAGCTCAAGATGGGGTTCGAACTCCGCTGCGGAAAAAAGTGTTATGACTTTGTGCAAGGCATTTTAAAGATGAATTTCTTCGTTGCATCATCTCCTCTTTCGTTTTTGGTTGACTAGATATCCTGGGAAAAGCAAATTCACAAAGTCAGTTGATCCCGATCTAGCGTGTCAGTGTTTTGAGCAAAAGTCTACAATACACTATGTGTCCCATGAGGCAATACGCTGTTATGTACGTTTACTTTCTTTACTTCTTTTCATTTACTTTTTGAGGGGGGTATTTCGTCGCGTGAGTGAAACCAAAATCAGTTTCAAATTCGTGGAAGTGGAAGTTGGAGTCCATTTCTTTATGTCTGAATTATTTCCGAGCCACTGCGTCCCTTTAACCATATGTGGCTTTTTATTATTATCGATAAACCTTAGCTTTGAACTATCGTATAGTTTACATTTAATGATTTCTTTTGGGACAATATCTTTGCAGTCGAAATATAAGAATCAATCATTCGAACAGATATCATTGACGGAAGAGGTGCGTTTATTTTGAAAGAAATATTCTGAGATAGGAATATCGGTGTGTATAATGTTACAGCTAGATTGGACCTGATCTATTCATTCATTCTCGTTCTTTTCTGCTGTACTAGTTTGTGGATCCTTTGTATGTACAGTGTGTTTACTATCTTCTTCTGCGGTTAAATAAACGGGCAATGCAACTGCTGACCATATTCCTTGTTTTCGTTAAAACAAGTTGTAGCAGTGGGACTTCGTGGTACATATCAACTACATCTAGTAGTTGACCGTCAAGTAACTCTAGATTATTTCAAATACCAACAAGATTATAGCCAATATTTGTTTAGCTGCTCATCTTGATTAAATCGGGATCTTTTTACCTCAGTGCGGACGCAGAAACAACTCTAAAAATAGGAATCAAAATGACAGCTACGTTTGTTCTTTAAAAGCATCGATGTCTATTTTCAAGACCGATTCACCTTACAATAATTTTATCATTGCTGTTATTGTTGTTATCGTTATTATTATTATTATTATTATAATTATTATTATTATTATTATTATATAAATGCCAACATAGCTAGTATGGTCATGGTGTCACAATGGTGTCACAATGCCGTAAGGAGATAGGTGAAAATCCGATTTTACACTAAAATGGGCACGGTAAGATTATCCGAATTTTAATCGTCAGAAATATTTACAATTTGCATTCATTGAATTTCTTAACCTTTGACCCTTGTACAATGGATCTACTTTCTTTTGTCTGGGGTCCAAAAGACATGTGCAATTGCGTCGCAATATGGTTTAGGTAATGATTTTACATCGTTGTGTATGTGTGTGTGTGTGTGTATGTGTGTGTGGATGTGGGTGTGTGTGTGGGGGGGGGGGTGTGAAACCTCCCTATACTTTACTGTGGAAACTGGGTACACCATAAATTGCTATCATCAGTAATTCTTTTTTTTTTTTCATGTTACTGAGCTTCAACTTCATTTTAAAGTTACAATTTAGTGTTTTCATTTTTTATGTTGGTCAAAAATTCGGTAGAAATTGATTGTGTGGTTTTTTTAGCAAAAAACTCTAAATAAGCTATACTTATGTACACAAAACTGAATTTTACCAAATTTAGGGAGGGTGCCGTACATTATGAGACCATAGAAGCACGGTGGTGGGAATGTTGGAACTTAATTTGGTATCATATGCGTGTTTAGGGGGTGTTGGGTATGAAATCATCATACTATTACATATTAGTTAACTGCTTCGTGATAAAGCTGCATGAAAGAATAAATTAATGAGTGAATGAATGAATACTTGAATGAATGAATGAATGATTTTATGAATAAATGTAGTCATCGCGCTATTGCATATAAGTTATTTATAGCATTCAAATACACAACGCAGTTGCTTGCAAAACTCCATGACTGTAGTTGTTAAGTACATTCTTAGGGACCTTAGCATAACATTAATCCTTTTTTGCACATATATAAGATGAACTTCCCATTCTAGCTTAATTTCTGGGGTACAGTTCACCCCTGATATAGACAAACAAGCTGTTTTCCCTCCCCTTAAACTTATCATTCATTTCCCCTTCCTTCCTTCAAAATACTCGACCAACCCGGGTAAGGATATTGGAGACATCCTTTCGGCGTTTATATGAGTCGAAGAATATCGGTTTAGACTACTGAAATATACAACCCTAATAACAACCCTATATGCATTAACGGGAATACTGTTTAGAGTATCGGGATGGTGATGAAATCATTAATGACTAAGAATTCCCTTAAGGAACCACATTGAAAAGGCGTGTCGGGTAGCAATTTCATCGCGATTTATTTCCTTTTAGGTTCTCTTTCTGGAATGTTCATTAAAACATTTTTTCACCACTATCAAATGGAATCATTAAGTACTTTTCAAAGACGACATTGTATCTTTATGGATGTAGTGCGACGAAAATTAAAATAGTTTAAACTAGAAAAGAACACATCAAGTAGAAAGCTGAGTAGTGAACGAATAGTTCTTTTCCCAAGGGAAAAATGCAATGGTATGTTGGTTTTTAAAATAATTTGCTATAATGTTTCGCTATCCAACAAAACCGGATATTTTTTTGGTCACAATTTAAAAAAATTCCTGAATGCTTTATATCATCCCTATAAATGATCCAAATTCAGATCATCGCCGAGCGACTGAACAAAAACCGACGGGCAATATAAAACATTGTCACACGGGATTAACAAAAGGACAACAGTGATTTTGGTATGAACCAAAACATTCTTCGGAAGAACGCCACTCTCCTGTGAGAATATTTTCAATAACCCAAAGTAAAGATAGGGTTTCGCGTTTTTTTTGTTTTTAGACATTGGTGGTTTTTCGCAACATCCCACCTTAGGCAAGCGGGCAGATCTCATCACTAAGCGTTTTACAAAGGTGACGTACCTCTGGGAAGTAATAATTTTTTTCCTAAATATAATTGCCTTCAAATAGATTCTGTGGAACTGCAGAGCCATTGTTAAGGCACGGCTAGGTCCTGTAATTTAGAGATTTCTTCTTATGGTGTTAACATGCGACATATCTTGTGCTTGTGCTTTAGGTAGTTCATAACTATGCGGTGCAGCCCCCGCATGATATAACTGTCTTCTCTCGATTATTTTTCTTTCTTTATATCAATGCGAATGGCGGAGCAAGGAGCCCGCATGAAGATTGTCGTTTCCTTCCCTTCCCCTCCAGGTGTCCCCTCGTCTTCTTTTCTTTCCTTCTTCTCTTTCTTCTTGTTTGTGTACCCTTGCTTAAAAATGCTTCTAGTGCCGAACGGTTTGGTATCCGATTGAGGGTCGAAAATCTTGGTCAGAAGAAACGCACTAGAACCGAGGGCCCCTATGTGTCATGTACACCCCAAAACAAGACTTTGGGTTGGGTGTCAGGTCATTGTCAAGAGAATAATAATTTTTTTTTTGTGGTCCAAAATCTAGAAACAACAACCCTAACTTCTTTCCTGATTCTCCTGCAATTCAAGAAGCTAAGAAAACGCCCAGAGTGCGTCACAAGGACCCCCAATCTATCTCCCACATGGGGTGTACACAGAAGTGGATCAAGGGGTCATCTGAGCATGAGGTAGGGGCAAATTTTGTACAAAATAGTGTAGGAATGGGTCGATTTCCCCCCGTGCTTGAGATGTACCCGACCCATTCCCTCTACTAGCCTTGGTCCTGTTAAGAGCTAGGATTTTCTATGTCCAACAGTACTCCGTCATTAAACTTCGAAGAAAAGATTAAATCACTTAGTGCAAGATCACAATTGATATAATAATCTGTTTGCGGGCGACGAACTTCTCTAGAGGCCGTGAGGGATTGGGTTTATAAATGGAGTGGCCGTGACATGGGGAACCTTCCTTTATCAATATATGTTACTTACTGTGTTTTCTTTTTAAGAGGGGGTTTACGTATTATTCGGATCGTTCCTTGTAACTCCTTCGAGCTGTTTTGAGGAGGGTCGTCTTTTCAATTGCTTATACAATCAAAGGAATTATTGTACTAATCTGGCACGACCATACCCCGATTCACAAGAGATGTTTGTACCAAAGCGTGAACATAAAGTATTGCTGTTCCCAATGCAATGCATTCTCATGCACATCAGTTCGGCTCGCATAATCGCGAATGGGTACACATTTCGTATAGATAGCTCGCCGGTCCCACAAACAACAAAACAGGTCATTACAACAGTCGACTTCGTCGGTCGTCTTCTCCTTTCTTCTTCTATTCTTCTTCTTCTTCTCTTCCGGTCAAAGACGACGGTCAAACGCTACTACTTCTCCTACCAGATAATCACATTGTATGATAATGGACCCATGTATGTGGTGTAGTTTTTACATCAGACCACAACCCCCTACAAAAAATTTACTTAATGAAATTTGAATCAACGTCATTTTGGGCAACAAGGGTCAATAACACTATTCACTAAAAATTCTCCTTCTGTTTACTTCTTTTAACAGATTACATAGTATGAACACGTGACTCATGTATGCCCTTGGGTCCTTTGAAAACCCCCTCCCAAAGTTACTTAATGAACTAAGAACGCTTAAATGTTCATTTAAGGGCATTTTCCGGCCCGAGGTTTACAATATCCCTTTAAACCATCCATATCTTCTGCAATATGCAGTTACTACATTGATTTCTGGCTCTTGCAACAGATGTATGTTTTATAATTGTCCCTACAAGTAAATTGGGGGGGATACGGGGGTCATTTATTCATGGTCCCAAAGGTCAAATTTGTTTTAAAAATGGGTCAAATTGGAGCTGGAAATTTTAACCTGAAATGATCCTAATGACATGCCTTCTAAACATGTTGAAAATATGTTGAGCGTCAAAGGTCCAAGAGGTCAAAGTTCAAATTTAAAAAAACTTCTACCGATTAAGAGCTGAAATTTTAACTTTGACATTCTAAAAACATGTTGATTATATTTTCGAAAGGTCAAATGTCCTTAAGGGGTCAAAGGTCAAATTTTCAAATGCCTCTGCTCTGCTCCGATTTGACTGAAATTTGACAGAAACTGTTCCTTATGACATTCTAAATATATGCTGAAAAAAATTTTTTCGAGATCAAGTGCATTAGAGGGCAAAAGGTTCCATCATTTCGGCAAAATTCCCCCCCCTCCGATTGAGAAGCTGCATTTGACTGAAATGATCCTTTGACATTCTCTAAATATGTCTAAAATTTTCGAGATCAAAGGGTCGTTTAGGTCGAAGGATCACTACCACCAACCCCCTACCCTAACTAACCACACTCAACTGTGTTCATCTGTTTCCTCCCAGATCTAGGTTTCAGAATTTGATGATAATAAATTTACAATTGGGACAGTATGTTAACACAACACATCCGGTCAATAAAATCTGGAGTAAAAACGATTTTGGGATACAAAAATTATCTTCAAATGCAATATTTTCAAACAACATGAAATCAATTTTCCTCCGCATGAAATATATACACGTCCTTTTCAAGGACAATTCTCTGGCTGTCTAGTAGATCATGCGGGTGCAAGAGCCGCTGATTATAACTGTCTTCCTCTTCTGTGTGTCTTTCTCTCTCTCGATTTTCTTATTCTTCCCTTTCTTTCCCTTTTCTTTCCTCCTTTTCTTTCTCTTCTAAAATTCTATCTTTCTCCTTCTTCGTTCTCCTTTTCATTCTTCTTTCTCTTTCTTCTGTCTCCTCTTCCTCTTCTCTCTTCTTCTTCCTTTCTTTCTTCTCCTTCTTTTCTCTTCTTTCTCTTTTCTTTTCTTCTTTTTCTTTCTCTCCTCTTTCTGGAGTGTCTTCTTCTTCTTTCTTTTTTCTGTCCTTTCTTTCCTGTCTTTTATCTTCTTCCCCTTTCTTTCTTCTTCTTTCTTTACTTCTGGGCATTTTCTTTGCTTTCTGGTTCTGTTTCTTTCTCTTTCTCCTCTTTCTTCTTGCTTTCTATTGCTTTGGCTTTATTCTTCTTCTTTTCTCCTTTTTCTGTTGCTATTCTTGTACCTCTCTGTTCTTCCTTTCTTTCTTAGTTCTCTTCTGGTCTGTTCTTTGCCTTCTACTTTCTTTTCTTTCTCTTTTCGGTTCTTCATTTCTTTGTCTTCTCTTTCTCTATCTCTCTTTCTTACTATTCTTTGGCTTCCTTGCTTCTTTTCTGTTCTCTATCTCTTCTGTTTCTTCTTCTTTGCTTCTTTTCTCGTATTCTTGTTCTTTTCTTGTCTTATCGTGCTGCTTTGGTCTTTTTCTTTCCTTTTCTTCTTCGTTCTCTATGCTTTCTTGCTCTCTCATCTTCTCCTCTTGCTTCTTCTTTCTTTCTGTTCTTCTTTCCTTTCATTTCATTGTACCTTTGCTTCAAAGCTACTAGTGCCAAAACGGCTTGGCGATATTGCGCCAAAACTTGGTCAGAAGACCCACTGACCCACCGCTACACCAGGGGTGTAAATAGTTTGACCTTTGACCTCTCGTAGGGCCAATGGAGGTCAAAAACTAAAATCCCCTTTTTGAAGGCCCTACTTCTTCTAACAGATTGGGTGCGCGACATACGAAACTTCCGCATGAGCATCGTCCTTGGTCATTGTATATACGCTTGCTACACAGAATTAATAATCGGAACTCATTACATTCAAAATGGCGGGGCATTAATCTATTAATATGCAAAAAATGCTATCTCTCAAAATCGGTAACACTTGGATACTAGGTGTTTGTCTGAGCAAAAGTTTGGCGGATAATGTTCGGAGACAATCATGTTGACAAAGAATATATTTGGCCCCCAGGGGTCACGTGCAAAATACTGCAAATGAGCTAATTAATGCAAAACGCTATAACTCTTCAACCATAGTAGATATATATGTCAAATGTGTTTCAAAAGAGCCAACTGGGAAACCTCTATTTCTTATTATGTGCACAATAAGGGGGTCCACAGGGTCAAAATGGGGTTCATCTAGGGGTCAAATATAAAAAGAATCTAATTTGACTATCTAGCTGCTGCCAATCTTGAGGCATTAAATGACAAAGTGAAAAAGAGTCACAGCGACCACCCCGCTCCTGTGGAGCCATCGTTAAGGGTCAAAAAAGGTCAATTGAACTCGGGCATAGTATCCTTGAGTCGTTCTAGTGTTTTAAATTTTCTGTTACTCAGATCTAATTATAAAATATTTTATATCCAATTTATAAGTTTACAATATTTCAAAGTTAAATAAATCATAAATCATTGCTAAACGATCTTGGGCCTGTAACAATAGATGGGGTCAAAGGTCAAATGGACAAGTGCAAGTATTCAACCGCATGATATACTCGTGCGTTTCTAAGCAATCGATGGCCTAGTTACTGTCTTTGTTCTTTCCTTTTCTTCTTGTACCTTGCTCAAAATGCTACTTAGTGCCCAAACGGTTGGGCCGATATTTACCAAATTTGGTCAGAATGAACCACGGACCCCAAGTACACCAGGGTGGTAAATAGTTTGACCTTTGCCTCTTCGTAGGGGGTCAATAAGCGGTCAAATAACTAAAAAATCTTTCTTGACGGCCCTACTTCTTCTAACGATAAGGTGTGCGCTACGTACAAAAATTCCACATGAGCATCGTCTTTGGTCAGTCTATACAGCTTGTACACAGAATTAATAACTCATTAATTCAAAATGGCGGCATTATCAATAATATGCAAAATTGCTATATCTCAAATTGATACAAACTGGATAGGTGATGTCGGCGCCAAAGTTGCGGATAATGTCGATGAGACGGATCACGTGACAGAATATTGGCCATAAGGGGTCACGTGCAAGATATGCAAATGAGCTTAAATTAATATGCAAAAACGCTATAACTCATAAACCAAAGAGATAGTATGTTCAAAATTTGTTCACAAGAAACACTGGAAAAGGCTCTATTACCTATGTGCAATTTTGGGATCAAAAAGTCAAATGGGTCATCTAGGGGTTCAAATATAAAAAGAAAGCTTAATTGACCTAATAGCTATGGGATCTGTAGGCATCAAGGGAAAGTGAAAAGATTCCACAGTGACCTCGCTCTGTGAGCCATCGTTAAGGGGTAAAGGTCAAAATACACAAAATATCAAAGTGGGCTTATATTGCTGGAAATACCTATGTCATCTTGAGGGCTGCTCAAAGTTCCCACTCAACGAAAGATGAAATCTCTCTACATGGTAAATTGTGGTACCCAACCTGCCCATCTGGGAAAACTTGATTATTGGTGATACCACTGTCATTGCAACGTCTTTGTCTACTTCACATCAATCTGACGGGCATAGTATCCGGAATCGTCTAGTTTTTGTTACTTAGATTAATTTATACTATTGTATATGCTAATTTATAGTTTAACTCATTCTAAAGTGAAAGATCTAAATATTGCTAATTCTTGGGGACCTGTAACAATAGATTGGGGGTCAAAGGTCACATGGACAGTGCAAGTATAACGCACTGATTATCCCGTGCTTTCTAAAGCGCAAATCGATGACTAGTTTCATTTTCTTCTTCTCAGACGCTTGCTTTTTTACCTTCTAGGCAACCCTTTCTCCGATTACAGTCAACAAAAATAGGTCAGGAGAACCACTGACCAAGATACAACAGGGGTTGTAATAGTTTGACTTTGAGCTCTCGTAGGGGTCACGTGGGGCCGTAAAGGGCACTCGTCGGAACTCCTAAAATGCATCTTTTGCCACAGACTAATGCTATGACCACCAGATGTTGTCAGAAGAACCACTGACCCAAGACCCTTCTACGGTGTACCCAGATTGGGGTCACAGGTCACGGTGGCCGATTAAGGGGCATTTGTCGGAACTCTTTAAAATGCATCTCTTTACAAACAAAAGCCGTATCGTAACATGGCTCCGTCATGTGACTCGACATTAGTCGTGTCTAATTGTTGTACACCAGTTTTGTCAAAGCGTTCATTAAGGGGGTTCACTTCCGGTCGAATGTGAAAAATCATCAAAATTCATATATAGCTAAAAGGAAGTTAGCATGGGTCAGTCACTCAATGCATTATGAAAGCAGCTGGAGACCATCACCAAAGTTTTGATCACATGGAGGTCAAAGGTCATAAAAGGTACTTATACGGTCTTAATGTGAAAAAAAAATCAAAAAATCATATTAGCTTAATGGAAGTTAGCATGGTCACGTGACTCATGCATATGAAGCAGCTGGGGACCCTTCACCAAGGTTGTGTTCAACATGGGGTCAAAGGTCATTAAGGGTCACTTCGGGTGAATGTGATAAATATTAAAAAATCCTAATAGCTAAATGGACGTTAGCATGGTCACGTGATTCGTGCATAGAAGCAGTGGAGACCCTTCACCAAAGTGGCTCATCATAGGGGTTCAAAGGTCACTAAAGGGGTAATTTCCGGTCTTAATGTGAAAAAAAACTCAAAAAATTTTGCTTTATGTAAGGTAGCCTGGTCACGTGACTCATGCATATGAAAGAGCTTGAGACCTTCACCAACATGTGAGCCACAGGGGTCAAAGGTCAATAAAGGGGAAATTCCGGTTAAGGTGATTTTTTGTTTTTTAAATCCGTATTTGTTTATGGAAGGTAACTGGTCCACGTCGTAACTCATGCACTATGAAGCAGCTGACACCCTTCACCAAAGTTGTGCTCAACATGGGGTCAAAGGTCATTAAAGGGAAACTTTCGGTCTAATGATGAAAAATCTTTAAAAAAATTCATAGCTGATATACCAAAACTTTGCATGGTCACGTGACTTATTGTATAAGAACCAGCTTAAGACCTTCACAAAATTGTGCTCGGCATGGGGATTAAAGGTATTAAGGGTGGAATTTCTGCCATGGCATGCAGTGTTCTGCATGCCACATGCGATATACCCGTGTTTGCCGAAACACAACGTTGGCAGTTCTAGTTCGATTCTTATTATCATGCGGGGCAGCCGCATGATATACTGTCTATCTCGAGTTCTTTCTTCTTTCTGTCTTCTTCTTTTACCTGCTTCAAAATGCTAATAGTGCCAAACGGTGGGCGATATTTACCAAAATTGGTCAGAAGAAAACCAATGACCCAAGTTACAAGGGGTGAAAATATTTTGACCTTTGACCTTGTAGGGTCAATAGAGGTCAAAAAAAGAAAAAATCTTTTGAGGCCTACTTCTTCTACTGATTAGGTGCGCTACGTAAGAAAATTCCACATGGCAGCATCGTCTTGGTCAGTGTATACAGCTTGTACTAATTAATATCGGAACTCAGACTAAAACATTCAAAATGGCGTCGGCATATTTATAAGATGCAAAATTGCTATATCTCAAAATCGTTACAACCTGGATAGGTGATGTCTTTGGCAAAAGTGAGGATAATGTCGAGACGAATCACGTGACCGAATATTGGCCATAGGGGGGCACGGGCAAGATATGCAAATGAGCTAATTAATATGCAAAAACGCAAAATCATTAACCAAAGTTAAATATTTATGTTCAATTTGTTCACAAGAACCACTGGAAATGCTCTATTACTTATGTGCAATTTTGGGATCAAAATGTTCAATGGGCATCTAGGGGTCAATATAAAAGAAGCTTAATTGACATACATAGCTATGCCAGCTTGTAGGCATCAATGAAAAAGTGAAAAAGATGTCCACAGTGACCCTCGGCTCTGTGAGCCTCGTTAAGGGGTCAACGGTCAAAATACACAAAATATCAAAGTTGCTATATTGCTAGAATACCTATTTCATCTTGTAGGGCTCAAGTTCCCACTCACCGACAGATGAAATATAGTCTACCTGGTAATTGTGTACCCAACTGCCCATCTGGGAAAACTTGATTATTGATGATACCACTTTCATTGCAAGTTTTGTCCTACTTCACATCACCTGACGGGCATATTATCCTGTATTCGTCTGGTTTTTTTATATTAATGTTACTTAATTAATTTATACTATTTTATATGCTAATTTATAAGTTTAAACTCAATTCAAAGTGAAATGAATCATAAATCATTGCTAACCGGGACTGTCCATTAGATTGGGGGTCAAAGGTCACATGGACAGTGCGAGATCGTAACCGCATGATATACCCGTGCTTTCTAAAGCACAATACGATGACCTAGTTCGTCTTCTTCTTCTTCTTCTTTCCGACCCACTTCAAAATGCTACTATGCCAAAGGTTTATCCGATGCCACGAAAATTGTCAGAAGAACCACTGACCCAAGGTCCTATAGGGTGTACACAATTTGGGTCAAAGGTTCACGTGGGCCAATTAAGGGGCAGTTCTTTGAAAATCAACGGAACTCTAAAAAGCCTTCTTCTGCCACATAATAAGTGCTATGATCACCTAATTTGCTCAAAAGGGAAACCACTGACCCAAGACCCCTATAGGGTGTACGCATATTGGGGTCAAGGTCATTTGATGCCGGTTAAAGGGGCATTCGTCGGAACTCTATAAATTCCTTCTTGTTCCAAAATCAATTGCTATAATCACAAGACTTTTTCAGAAGAACCGCTTGACCCAAGGCCCCTATGGAGTGTACCGAAATTTTTGATCGAAGGTCATTAGGAGATCATTAAAGGGACACTTCCGGGCTGAATTGAAAATCTTCAAACATTCATTTGCTATATCAAGGTAGCCATGGTCACGTGACTCATGCATATGACGCAGCTTGAGACCCTTCACCAAAGTTTGTGCTCACATGGGGGTCAGTCCATTAAAGGGGAACTTCCGGGCTTAATGTGAAAAATCTTCAAAAATTCATATCTGTCATTTGCAAGGTAGCAGGTCACGTGACTCATGCATTGGGGGGTCCCCCCCCCCAAAGGTCAATAAATGGGAACTTCCGGTCTTAATGTGAGTTTTTTTTTTTAAATCGGATTTGCTTTATGGAAGGTAAAATGTCACGTAACTCATGCACTATGAAGGCGCTTGACACCCTTCACCAAAGTTTGCTCAACATGGGGTCAAAGGTCATTAAAGGGAAACTTCCGGTCTTATGTGAAAAATCTTTAAAAAACTCATATCTGCTATACCCAACTTTGCATGGTCACGTGACTTATTCATAAGAACCAGCTTTAGACCTTCACAAAATTTGTGCTCGGGCATGGGGGTTAAAGGTCATTAGGGGGGAATTTCTGCCATGGCATGCATGTTCTTCATGCCACTGCGAATAATACCCTTGGTTTGGCTAACCACTGGGGGCTTCTAGTTTTCCGATCTTCTCTTCTTCTTCTTTCCGACCCAACTTCAAAATGCTACTAGTGCCAAACGGTTTATCCGATTGCCATGAAAATTGGTCAGAAGAACCACTGACCCAAGGTCCCTATAGGGTGTACACAGATTTGGGTCAAAGGTCACGTGGGCCTTTTTTTTTTTTTTTTTTTTCCAAAGTTGTGCTCAACATGGGGGTCAACGGTCATTAAAGGGGAACTTCCGGTCTTAATGTGAAAATCTTCAAAAATTCATATCTGTCATTTGCAAGGTAGCATGGTCACGTGACTCGTGCATATGACGCAGCTTGAGACCCTTCACCAAAATTGTGCTCAACATGGGGTCAAAGGTTATTAAAGGGGAACTTCCGGTCTTAATGTGAAAAATCTTCAAAAATTCATATCTGTCATTTTCAAGGTAGCATGGTCACGTGACTCATGCATATGAAGCAGCTTGAGACCCTTCACCAAAGTTGTGCACAACATGGGGTCAAAGGTCATTAAAGGGGAACTTCCTGTCTTAATGTGAAAAATCTTCAAAAATTAATATCTGTCATTTGCAAGGTACCATGGTCACGTGACTCATGCATACGAAGCAGCTTCAGATTCTTCACAAAATTTGTGCTCGGCATGGGGGTCAAATGTCATTGTATCCCCACGGCTAGGTTCGTGCTCTTTGAGCACAAATTTTCTCTAGTTATTGTTGTTTTGCAAGTTGTGACCTAACATCTTGGCCCAGAACCAAGTAGTATAACTTAATCATGTTAATATAGGAAATGTAGGACCTCTTTTCTATTAAATGTAAAGTTTTATCGGCAGCGGTTTACCTGTATTTCATTTAGGTTATTTTTTTTTTTTTTTTTATTCTGCTAATAACGCGGTGAATTGAAAATGGGGTTACCCGGCAAATTACGGGTTTGTACTCTGCACAAGGATCTCAGTTTGCAAACCAACTTTTCTCTCATGCTTTTTGCTTAGTGCTTGGGCCTTATACAGACATACTGCTAAAATTAATATCGTACAATTAATGCTATACTGTACTATGTTGATGTTGAAGAATGATGATATAAAATAGATAGTAAATAAGTTGTCAAAATGTTTACAACTATTGTTCGTGAAACTGATAACATTCCTGAAGAAAGAAATGGGCGCATAAGATGAACGTTTTGATACCAATGGTTGTATTTTAACTATAGCTACCGCATTGAAAATATAATGCATCAAGAGCAGACAAACAAAAGTAGGGATTCGAAGATCCTCAACACTTAAGTGCATATGGTCTTATGCACTCCCGTTGGTGCATAAACCAGCAACCACTCTGGCATTGGATTTTGTACCAAAAATCTGGTCATTGATATGGTACATCAACACGACCACATAACATGAAAAATAAATAAAAATCGGTTGTACGGATTCAAAATGGCAGCCTAAAACCGATTTTCCAAATTCTCCCAACCATAAATGAAAAACTACTTTTCCCGAAGGACCTTTTCCATAAAATTTGGCTCATAAGAGTAGGACATCAACACTGCTGAAATAAAAATTCAAAAAAAGTTACTGCAGTGGGATTTAATGGCAAAACAAAATTTGAGAAGCGCATTTTATGCTAATGAGTATAAAACGCCATGACCGATTTGATTTTTTCCCACCAAAATATGCGTAAATTATATTTAGGCAATTACATAAAATCTTGGGCAAAAATAATTTAGCGTTAAAAGATGGCGCGCGAAAACCGAAATCCTGGGTCCACATATGACCCCCTCTTAGGCACTTAACACTTTTCACTCCCGTTGGTGCCCAAGGGCGGTCCGTGGGACCCCCCTCCCCCTTTAAGGAAACCACTTTTCAGAGGGAATTTTTGCACGAAATGTTTACCACATGTAAAAGGTCATAAGACGGAAAATTCAAATGAGCCTTGCGCTTACATCAAACATTTTGAAAACTTATTTTATGTTGATATATATTCTAGAAGACCCAAAATACATATATTTAACACAAAACCAGCAGTTTTTGGGAATCCTGTATTTTTTACGGGTGTTGCAAAATACACGTCATAGAGTTTAGCAAAGTCCACGATGATTTTTGTTGTTTCCAGCACATAACGGGTTAATTATTTTTAATGTTACTAATACTTAATATGTATGTGTGAACATATCAGCAAAAAATTGCTTTGGTTCTTTGATTTCTAAATATAGTCTCAGCTGACTTCCGTTAGTGCCTACCAATTTACTCATTAAAGGCTGACTCAGAGATTTCGGTTTTCAAACAAATCGTGTTTTTTTTTTTTTTTTTTGCATATTCATAATGCTTGGCCATAAGATAATCACTGTGTGAAATAACTAAGCTCAAATCGAAGTCCTTCATATAGAAAATCACACTTTGTTATAAATTTCCGGATCCGGATTTGTTGTTATACACGGTATCCTATGACACTGTTATACTGTGCATTAATGTTTACTGCATGAAACGAAACATCGGATTCATCTCAAACTTTGGAATTAGGGATTTTATGTCACTTTGTTTATTTATTTTTAATTTCTACACACAAATATTATATTTCAAAATCTCTGAGTCAGCCTTTAACGGCTCGTTTAACGGCTCATGAAAAGAATCGCACTTAAAAGCGCGAAAACAGTTTTGAGGGTCCATATAGGACCCCCCTCACCGGTCACTCAAGTGTTAAGAAGATAACTTTGGATCACGGTGTACTTAAGAGTTATAGGCCAGTACTCAGTTGTAATACTGCATGTTGGCGATCGTGATTTTTGTGAGTCATTGAAATCTGCATGTAAAGCTTACCATTCCATTGAGACTGCTCTTCTACAGGTTATAAATTAAATCTCTCAAGCCTTGGGATGACATGAGTGCTACCTACAATACTAATGACCATCATATTTTGATTAAACATCTTGAAACCAGTTTTGGTATTACACACACTAATCGTGTTTGGTTCTGGTCATATCTCACTGACCGTAGAACCCGAGTGACTGTTAACAATGCAATGTCCTAGCAGCATATCTTGACACCACTTCACACCTGTGTGCTCCATTGAACGCCTGAGAGGTTTCATAATGTATACTCATCCAGTCGGTGACATTATTAGTAATAATGATGTTAACTTTCACTCGTATACTGATGATACTCGGCTTTTCTGTGAGTTTAATCCAAAGATCGCAGGTGATTGTGAGCATGCTATTCGAAAACTTTCAAGCTGTATATCTAACATAAACACATAGATAAAAAAAAAACCTGCTGCAGATGAATCATGAAAGACAACTTTTATTGTCTTTGCCACACCCTATGTGTGGAAAAATCTGCCTTCAAGTGGTGTGGGTGACACCTCTGTTCCCGCATCTGTGTGCGAAATGCTATATTCCACCAGGAGTATGTCCAATCCTATTGGAGCTATATGTAAGTGTGTCAATTACCATATGCGTAACGTATGGCATATTCGTAGGTTTATCACTTTTGATGCTTTAACGATGCTATGCAATTTTTGGTCTTGTCCCGCATTTACTATGCCAATTCATGACTATACGGTGCCAGCGTTTGCAAAATATAGCTGAGCGTTGGTGTTCGCATGCGGTCGTGACCAGAGTCACAACTTCCCGTCCCATTCTTATCGTTATGACAACGAATTCTGTCCTTGCCAGCAACACTTCTAGATCCCAAGGACCTTACACTGGAATCTTCTTTCCAAGGATTCTAAATCTTCTCCTCCCCCACTCTTCTTTTAAATCAAGAATATCAAGTGTATTGCACTTCTCCCAAGTTTGCTCTTGCTTAGCATAGCTAGTATATAACAAATGATGAAATGATGGGGAGTTTACAAAGGTTATCTATAAACAATTTCAGTGAAATGGGTACATAAACAATTGTAAGAAATTTATTAAGACTAGACAAATTGTCATTGTGAGATAAAACCACGAGATCCTATTTCATATAGCGCCCTCTCTTTTCCCTCGGCCTAAGACTTCGCCCTCGACACGCGGCTCTCTGGCGATCATTTCACGTTTGGTGCCCGAGGTTTGGAGGAAAAATCGTTGATGCGCCTTTTTGACAAAATCTAAGTTGGACCTGTTTATAGATCACCCAAATTGCGCATACGTCACAGCAATTAAAATCCCTTACCGCCATCCCTAGATCACTAATTCAACCGAATGTTGATAAATGACCGTATTGTAATTAGCAATCTCTGGTATAATTAATTTTCATGTGTTTGGTTTCAAATTAACCAATTGACCTGTTGCTGTTTTAATTATAAATTTGCAGTTACTATATTCAGGCTATACTAGAGTAATGTGATCGATAAGTAATTAATTACGCATTCTCACATTTTGAAACTTTGTGAATGGCAAGAACTCGGTGAACTAATTAATAAGGCGAAATTTCGCAAAAACCTCAAAAAATGTGATATACGACAGTATGTGATGCGGGCGACGACATTATTAGGAGACGAGCTTCATCAGGCCTTGTCTATTAATTAGTAAATAAATCACGTCACGCTGTGTTGTATTGGTTGCTGTACAGTTTGTCTGCTTGATATATGTGAGCAGCAGAAGCACAGCAGAAAATTACCGTGAGAAAATATTTGTGAGCAGCAGAAGCACAGCAGAAAATTACCGTGCCTTGAAGTTTGTCATTGGTAAGTATGTAGCCCACAAATCCCTGGTAACTACATATCCATTTCGACCAGAGAGGGGAAATGACGCACGTTATATTATGATGAGCTGACAAGCTGAATAAACATATCACTAGATATGTCTTCCGACTACCCTAACCCAAAAGGTCGTATTCAGTTCATAGTAGTTATGCAACTAAGTATGATGAAAAATAATGCGAATAACAAAGATAATCACCTATAAAAAGTCCGGGTTGCTGGCTCAGAGATTTTGAAATGTAGTTGTTGTGGATTAATTAAAAATTATCAAAGAGAACTAAAGATAGACACCTTAGATGTTCAATTTCAAAGTTTGAAATGAATGGGATTTTCGTTTTGTTGCAGTAAACCTTTTTTATGTATAGTATAACAGAACCGCAAACAAAATTCTGAATCCGGAATATTAGAACAAAGTTGTGATTTCTATATATATTTGAGCTTAGCTTTTCACACAGAGTGGTAAGTATACGGACACGGACAAGCATATGTATAAGCAAAACAGGACACCAAAACAAAAACAACGACACGATTAAAGATAGCTTTTAATTTGGAACTGACAAAGTATATGTGTTGAAGCTGAGACAGAGAGAGAGAGAGGGAAGAGAGAGAGAGAGAGAGGGAGAAAGAAGGAGAAAAAAACGTGTGTGGTGAGAATGTGTGTGTGTGTGTTTACACTTTTTTCATTACACCTCTTTACTTGAAAATTATAGTTTAATGTTGTATCAGTCTGCTTTCTTTATCCGATATGTATTTTCTTTCATACTGTGTGACACTTTATCTTCTTAGATATAGCAATATATTTTTGAGTAGTTTGACAAAAAACGGAAAATAGAAATGTCCTCTGCGACAGGTTGTCAACTTTGGAATTCGTCGGTTAATACATAGGTCACGTACGTCGTGATAGAGTATCATCAGAGCTTATTTACGATAAGCTCAACGGAATTGCGTGGCACAGACATAACAACGCGTAGTCAAATCAGCGGGAGATCAAACCAATTTACAATTTCAATATTTCACACTCGGTTATTTCTCATGTTATTTGTATCGGCGGACAAGCTAGTGCTTACTGTGTGACAGCTGCAGTGCTATTGAACATTTCGATGCATGAAATCACCCACAAAAGTGGTATGTGTAAAAGTGACTGATGTGAAAAAACACACTTTAACAAAATTCTTAAATCTGCTGTTTAAATACCCCATTTCCTTCAGGATAAGGACACCGATCGTAGAGGGTTACTTGTGCACTAAGTTGGGGATATGACCATTCAAGTAGTGTGGCGATATACACCCTAGATATCATAAATAACTCATACTGTAAGAATCATTCCATAAAGAAATGTGGTAAAATATTTTATTCCAACTTTGTGAGCAACAGTGTATGTTTTACCAGATTAAAGTGGGGTGATAGTGTTCAGCCTGTCCCCGTAATATATTTTATTTTAGAGATAATGTATTGCAGATGTCACATAGTTAGCACTAGATTGTCCTCCGGTACAAATTATATTATATTGTTGTTCATATTTCTCTATGGATCTTATTTTTAAATTACCTCCTAACCCCGGGTCACATTATACCTTTAACGGCATTAACTTTTATCCGGTGTAGATTGTTCAGAGCAGGTGAAATGTGATCATTTTCGTCAAAGTGACAAGTCTCGCTGTTGAGTTCTGTACACGGTGTGAAGGTGAAATATGACTGAAAGGAAGACCACACAACAGAGACTTATTACAGTCTAATCTAGTGGACACAAAGGCATGAACCAATCGTTTTGTGGTGGGTAATTGATCTAAATATCTACGGATCCGTCAATCCACAGCTGTTTGAGAGTCTCATTTATTACGACAAAACGAGAATAAAACAAAAAATACAACGGCGACACACTTTTGACAACTGATTTGGAGTATTTATACCAGTATGTACATCCTGTGTAAATTTGATGGAATTTCATTGCGGGCAAATATGATTTTTCATAAAAATTTAGTTTTCTATGGGAAATATGCATATAGAGGGCGCTATAACATACAAATTATGACCTTTGTAGGCCTATATGGCAAGATTCCCGCAATGGATTTTTTCTGATTTTTGAGATGGTAATAGCTCTTGCATGTCCCTACTTATATCAGTTGTCAAAATTGTGTCGCCATTGTTTAAAATTGCTCTAAAAATAAAAGAGGCAATTTGCATGGGGTCAAACATCTGTGAATCGTTTAGATGCGATGTGCGATGTTCTTAATGTGCTATTTCATTTGTGAGGTGTCCTATCCAGTAAAAAACCAAGATCCTTAGCAGAGTCGGCAGTGTTGATCCTAGCATCACCGATAACAATAGCTGGTAGACTGGAATGAGTGCGATGCTTAGAATGAAAATGCACAATCTCCGTCTTAGAATTACTCAGTAGAAGCCCATTGGTGATGGCCCAAGATCTTACATCAGAGATACAACTTTCCAATTTGTTAATAGCTTCAGATGTCTAAATACAGTAATTGTAATAAAGTAATTGTGTGTCATCTGCATAAATAATGAGCAAAATTCCCCTATGTGCACCAATCACATGCTCAAATGACCAGTATATAGGATGAAATCAGGAGGTCCCTTGACAGATCCCTGTGGGGTACCGCAATGAAGGATATGAATGACTGAAAGCTTATCATTCACAACAATATATATATATATATATATATATATATATATATATAAACCAAACGAGAGTAAAGAATCATTGGCTGAAGCGGGATTCGAACCGGCGACCTCTGGATTGCGAGACCAGTGCTCTACCAACTGAGCTATTCAGCCCTTGTGTGGGCGGTTGATCCCCTAATTGCTAGCCATCATCTTTACTCTGAATCAGCTAACAGTATTATTATGTACTGCCGGATCAATATTGATGCACTCCCATGAAATTAAATTAAAGTATATACAGAAGATGGGAAACGGCGTTTGTACATTTTACTTGATCAAATTTGATGCACGCTGATAGAAAGACAATTATAAACCAAACGAGAGTAAAGAATCATTGGCTGAAGCGGGATTCGAACCGGCGACCTCTGGATTGCGAGACCAGTACTCTACCAA
>JAMKCH010059464.1:0-50719 GCA_023653785.1 Ophioderma brevispina | reverse complement strand
TTTGTGTCTCCATTATTCAACCAACTTCTAAAGCACCTTGCGTACACGCGACATTCTTGAATGTACCCGTTGGCTTATGCGTTGATTTACAATATGGAAGGCATTTGCTCTGTCATATAAATATTCTTCATGCACACGTAATGATATAGGCGAAGATAAGTAACAGTTCGGTGGGATTGATATTTACGGCGTTGACGGTGAAGTAAATACAGTGGTAGCCCTAAAGCACTTGTTAAAATTATTTAACCTTTTTTGCGGTTTTTTAAACAGTGCGGTTAGCTAAACACAGTTTAGGCCTAACCACGTTATTTTACAACATCGTTTGAGATTAGGCCCTTATTTCTGGTTTCTTAGTTACATCGTTATGCAATGCATTTGATAACAAGGACGCACAAAATTCTCTGAAAATCCAGGAAGCAGAACCGGAACTAGCCTGTAGCTGGTTTGTCAAATTACTGGGGCGCCAAAACCGATTGAAGTATTGTAACGCTTTCATCATGGCACAGATGGCTTCCCCCAAACACCACTTGTTTAAAGCTTAAGGCGATCAACTTCAATCCGCTTAACGTTGATAAAGCCTCGTCGAGTTACTCTGGAATGTATATTGGGCGACGAAACTCATAACTTCCAACAACAAACCTTAGGCCAAAGATTTCATAGGGAATGAGAACATGGTAGCTCTGCGATAACCTAAACTCCCGCAAAAATGGGGGTTGGAAAATGAGCTTGTTGGTAGCTGAGTCGGCCATGGCCTTGCAGTTGAACAGGTACAAAATAATGAGTGACACGGTGAATGAGGTGCTTTGCTGAAGGAATGCCTTACCCATTGCGCTAATTTTTTTTTATTTTTTTTTTGTTTTATTTGATTTATTTCTTTTTGGTATTTATTTTTTCATGGCCCAAATGCCATCCGAATTAGCGATACCTTAAGACCTTGCCGTCCATTCGCTTAGCAAAGATAGGTAATCTAACAGCTATGCTTGAAAAATGGTATTGTTTAACATGATTTAGCCTTACGCTTCGAAGAAGTTGTTAAAACATACTGAATTGATAGGAATCATTTAATTGCCCTTGCTTCATTATTACTATATCTAGTTTGGTTTTATGTATGGTGCATTTGAAAAATATTAGTACAGTATGGCTCTCAAAACTCTAGGTTATTTAAACTAGTCATTGCTATCATTAGGCTGAAAACACATGAAATCTGATATTCTAAACTTTCTGTGGAAAATGCCAATTCGCGACTCGCGGACTTGATGACGTCATTGTGTCGGCCCAGACTATGTATGTGGTACTTTTTTTGGTATCAATGAAAGGGGACGGATCATGTAGATATCACTGTACAAAATAATATGCATCGGGTGCTTTATAACAAATCTCCCCTTGGTTAATCCGTCTTTACAAAAAAGGCTTGAGGACGAGGGTTAAGTTTTACCCTGTTTTAAGTGTCTCAGTACGTCAGGTTCAGGCAACCAATAAAATTATGTCGGGTTGGCGAATTTGGAAATAATAGCAATAAATTAGTCAACATTGTGGCATTAGGTGTGAGTGCCCTCAACTGACCAATACGTGACCTTTGACACAAACACAGTTGGAGTCGCAATGCACCTCTACCCGCGTATCCCTATGTCAAAGTCCCATGAAAAGCAATCATGGTATGTTCATGTAGTGAAGAAGAATGCATATCGTTTACCATCTGAGTCGGGTGACCTAATGACTCCTAATAGGTGAAAGTTGACCCATAATTTGTTGTCACATTATGTGCCCTAGCCAAGAGTAGAATTGGTTTAAGTAAAAGTCAATGTAAATCCGAAATTGCTATGCAGTAAGCAACTTCGCAAAAGGTCTTGCCATTTGGGGTGAAGACTTCAACTGACCTCGGGACCTTTGGATCTTGCGTTTGCTGGGGCTATTATGTGCTCCAAAACTTTACTCAAAAGTGCCCTGTGTGATGCAAATTTTGAATACTCTAAGCCAAATGGGCATCCAATGATCTTCTAAAGGATCATTTGAACCTACATCTGTGAATTCACATGAGTGCCTTTACACCCCCCCCCCCACCAACCCTCTATGTAAAGTGCATGAAAATTCATCAAAGGTTGTGGCTAAAGTGGACTACAATACTAGGTTTAGGATTTCAGTGAGACTACACATGCACCTTCGCATGCACACTCACACATTACATCAGGTATAGCAACCAAAAGATCGCATAGGGGGTTGCTTTGGCTCTATCACAGAAGTCTTGTGGCCAAATTTTTAAGGCAAAGGTTAATGCATACAGGCATTTTAAAGGTCAAACAATCTCCCAATGAGCTATGCTTCAATCGATTTAATGGTCATAGTACATTGATTGGCATATAAACAGGGGAAATGGTCTTTTTAATGACCTTGTGTGGGACCATGTGAAGGCCAAGGTCAGCGACCCTCATTAAAGGTATTCAGGTATTCACCATTAATTAGTTTGGGCTATAAATGTCCCTACTGATGAAAATGTTAACTTTATTCCATTTTGTCATTATCTAAGAATTACAACTTCAAAGGTTGATTTGATTCAGTGGCATAACCAGCTTTTTGAAGGGGTGGGGGAAAGTGGGGCCTGGGCACATATTTTCAGAGAAGCAAGCATATATTAAAATTTTCACTGTAAATTGGTGCATGTACAGAAAATCACTAATTCCACTTGGGGAAAGATTGCTTCCCCCAGCACGCCCTGGTTATGCCACTGATTTGATTGTTTTCATTACTATCCTCCAACTTCCATCTTATCAACCAAACCAAAGATTTTCCTACTGGTGCAATAAGTGTTCCTCTATTTATGAAAAATCATAAAATTAGCTTACACGCGTGTCTGTGCACGTGTGTGTGTGTGTGTGTGCGTACGTACGTGTGTGTGTGTATGTATGTGTGTGAGGGAATCAAGGTATTGAACTAAAACACGATATTCAGATTGAAATTCGATCGTTCCCTTTTTTCTTGAACTATTGGCAGAAAATTTATTCAAAAAATATTCATTGTATGATTTTTAGATTTTTAAATGGTTGGTACCAAAAAACCTAGAAGCTGAAAGTCAATTTGAGCTATATTTTTGCATGCATTAGATTTACCAAATGTAATGACATTTGTGTATTATAACATAAACAAATTACAAATGTTGATACTTCTATCACCAGAAGAAGTCCATAACTATCCATTAATTCCAAAAATTAAAAATTCTGGTGGGGAGAGGACTTGAAATCTATTGGGTTGCAACAAAAATGCTTGGTTAGACCATGATGAAATTTATAGCATGCCATACACATGGTGAACATTCCTATTAGTGTAATGGAAAGTGATCCATCTAGATGGTGATATTACAGAGAGTTAACTAGAATTTTGCAATTATCGGCTTTTGAGCTTGCTATATTCAAAGAATATAAGCTGTGGGCTGTCCAGACTATCTTACAACTTGACCTCACATGACCTTTGACCTTGGAACATGACCTTTGACCTCAACATATGAGGGATCCCATATTGCACCTATGATTCAAGTTTGAACTTCAACTTTTCAGTGGAGGTCAATTTTACATTTTAGCCTCTTTCAACTTGACCTCACATGACCTTTGACCTAGGCACATGACCTTTGACCTTATCAACGTATGACGGATCCCATGTTGCACTTATGACACAAGTTTAATTCCAATTGAACTTTAACTTTTCAATTGAGGTCAATTTGAAAAAAAAAAATTCACATTTTACGACACATACATACACACATACATGCACACACATACATACACATGCACAACAGATTACTAATTGGTCCTGCAAGGTAAGCTGGCAGCCCACCAAAACACTCGTTCTTGGGTTAGTATAGAAATCCTAAGTAGCTCTATTGAGGCCAATGCGATATCAAATATGTTGTTTTACACTTATCAAAAGGGTTTTGTATAATTATAAGCAGAAAGTCGAACTCTCCGACACCCCCGCTCTTGTATGAAAAATTACCAAAATTTTTTTGTTTCTTTATAGGTTCAGAATAACATCTGTTTACCTACCATGAAAACCACAAACTTGAAAAATCGTTACTTCTGGTTATGGCACTTTTAAAATAGGTTATTTTTACAATGTGTTTTTGCCAAAAAAAACACCCCTTTTAAAATAATGGTATATTCCAAATGAAAAGACCTATACTTAATCTGGTTATTTTTTATAAAGAACTAATTATGGTTTAACATTACTGCAATCTTGAAGGATTTCAATTTGTTTCTAACAGAGTGATCGATCAAACCTTAGTCAATTTAGTATGAAAATACCTATAAAATGAGCGAAAATAGGGTAATAAAATTTATTTTGGCCGTGGCCATGGCAACAAAGACAGAGGGAATGAAATTATCTTCAATATGTTACGTGTGGACCAAAGGGCTATCCATACACAAAATATGAAAGAAATCCATTTTTTTTTTTTTTTTTTTTTTTAATGTTTTTTAAAAAACGTCTGAAAAAACTTTGGCGAGTCCCAGCTGGCCAGTCAAAGCGCCGTTATTTTAATGCACATTTTTAACAGTGTGGGATGAGTTGCTACTGCATATAATTCTGACCCTTCTATACCTTTACCTCAACAAATTGGGAACTCTACAACCCAGACCATTTCAAACCCATATAATTATTGGCTTACTATTTTATGCCCAGAACCTGCCAGCTCGACGGGCAGGGGTGAATCCTGATTGATTGTTAATGTAGACTTCCACACATAACCCAAAGCTTGCGTCTGAGAAATCCCCAAATGTGCTGAAGAAAATTTTGTCCTTCAGCATTCAGACATTGGCCATCATGTCCACAAGTATATCGTGTGGAAATCTTCTCTCCTTCTACGAGACGCTCACAGCATGATTGTCAATTATTACGCTGCCATCAGGAAAGCGCACAACCCTATCACACTTAGATTGTAATGTCACCAATCACATCAAAGTACTGAATAAATCATCAAATCCATTAAACTGAAACTATAAAATCATTATATGAATAAAATAAACTGTAAGAAAAAGAGAAAATGAAAATGCAATTTTGTTAGTACTGAATGAAGTAACTCAACAAATAATAGGGAAAAAACAACAATTAGGTGAACACTGAATAAAACTGGGCCATTTATTCCCCCTTTTTGGCTACATAAAAATTATTATAAGGTGGTAAATTGCATTTGGCGACCATTTTTTAAAAGCACCCTCCATTAGGAATACATGAAGTGTGGTGAAGTGTGGACCCGCTATATCAATGTCCACATATAGCAAAACACTGAAAAATTTCACCCCATTTTTTGGCTATAAAACATCATTATAAGGTGCTAAATTGCACTTGGCAGACATTTTGAAAAGCGCCTTCCATTACGAATACATTTAAGTAGTGAATGTGACCGCTCTACATATGACTCAAACAAATCTGGGAAAACACTGAAAAGCTGAGCCATTTTACCCTGTTTTATGGCTATTAAAACATCAGTATAAGGCATTAAATCACATTTGGCGGCCATTTTGAAAAGCGCCTTCAATGAGGAATACATTTGAGTGGCGAGTGTGACTGCTCTGATACATTTGATATCAACCAAATACAGCAAAACACTGAAAAATTTCACCCCATTTTGGCTAGTAAAATATCATAATGAGGTGTTAATTGCATTTGGCGGCCATTTTGAAAAGCGCCCTCAATAAGGAATAATTTAAGCGGTGAATGTGACTGCTCTATACATGACACACCCAAAAATAGGAAAAAACACTACAAAACTGAACCATTTCGCGCCACATAGTGGCTATTAAAAACATCGTTATATGGTTGTTATTAAACTGGCATTTTGGTGGCCATTTTGAAAACGCCCTCTAGTGAAAGTGCCGGGGTAGCAAAAGTCTACAATCTTTTTTTTTTTTGTTATGTCTAATGCATGGTCTAGTCCATGGCTGTGAAGAGTAACTTGGGGCACATCTCATGCACACGGGGACCCAGCCAGCCAACGGACTAATTCTTGAATTTCCCGCTGACATATGATGACTAGTGTGTTTACAAAACTGGCGAATTCCTATGATGTATGGAAATACGTAAGCAAGCACACACGAGGTTTGAGTCAATTTTATCTTCTACTCCTCTCCTGCGTTCAGTTCCTCCAATCTCGCGATACATGTCTATACCGTGAGGTTAATAATCATGAGGAAACCAATAATTTCGTTAGGTATTCGCGAACGTGTCCGTAGTTTGCATAGCCATATTGAGGGGTCACGGAGCAAAAGACGACCGGCGTAAGTGTCCACCCCCTGAATTCACTCGCGTGAATGTTCTGTGTAGAATTGTATATCCGCTCGTTAAAGAAACCTCGCGATTTTCATATTCTTCACACTTACGAAGCCGGGAATTTAATATTAGCAATCTACTACAATGAGCAGGAAACCTAGTCGTCCATTTTCCTTTGTTTCTATTTTCATCTCGTTGTATCTGTTTAGTATTGACTATAGCAAGTGCGACACAACGACAATAAAATAGTTTTAAATAGGCCCGAGATTTTGTCTCCATTATTGAACAAATTCTAAAGCTCTTGCGTAACGCAACATTCTTGAAATTTACCCGTGAACTTTCTGCGTAGCATTTAAAAACTACGGAAGGCATTAATCTGACATATAAATATTGTTTCACGGTGCAAGTAATGCTATAGGCGAATATAAGTCGCAGTTTTGGGATATATTTACACGGCGTTTAAAGACCGTGGTTAGCTTATCGACTTGTTAAAATATGTAACCTGCGGTTTTTTAAACACAGTTTAAACTTTGCCTAACCACCGTGTATTTTAAACATCGGTTTGCGAATACGGCCTAAGAGTCCAAGTGAAGTCGGCGTCCGTTCATTTCCAGCTTCCTACGAAAATGAACATACTGAGACATTGCAAATCTGGCAAAACAAACTTTTTCTCACACTATCATAGTGGTGAAATAATGATAGTATTTCAATTATCAAACCGTGGAACATTATTATTAAACGGGGTATTTCAACCGTTGAGACCTTTCTTTAATAAACAGATGAACTTTAGCCTACTTTCCCCAATTCTTGGAAATGAAGCACCACACGCATGTGACTCAATTGACTATTTTACTCCTTGGGGTGACCTTAGGTAATAATTTGAGCTATATTAACCTTAGATTTAGAGCATTTCAAACATTTGACCCCAATATTAACTTCCCCTCTCCCGGCTACGTACAGCCACCTCTAGCAGACTTCAATATAAACCAAAAGAAAGTAACGCAGCATGTCTAAATACCCTATAAGTTACCACCATTGGACTATGCCCAAAAAACCATCAAATTATATTAATAGTCTGTTTTTTTTCTGCAAATTTGATACCTTTCTTGCTCAATTGTGATCAATATCGCGCCAACACAACAAATGTCCATTTTTCATGTTATTAACGAAAATGTGTCACATTTTCAAAGTTGATCTGAAGGCAGTTACCAATACCACCATGCTTAAGTGACACAACTACCCACTCCATTCGGAAGAAATCGGTCTTTCATGAATGGCATCATAGGCTTAGGGCTCCTTGCACGGCAGGTTCAATATGTTATCCTGGCCCAGACCTGGCCTCCATAACAACCAAAGCATGCAAGATCAAAGGAATCACCTGCAGAAATAACTTGAAATGTTCAGGTGAACCAGGTGCATGTATATTGTATTCTTCGCATCCTTGGATATCTGGAGGACAAACAAAAAGTCCATTCAACATATTTGCTCTGTGCCAGGGCCCGATACTTTATTGCACTTTTTAAAAAGGAAGAGATTTTTCTTATAATGGGTATGTGTTGGCGATATTGATCGCAGTGGGGCAGAAGGGTATAAAATTTACGAAAGAAAAGCGACTATTGATAGTAATTTTTGTTTTCGTTCAAATACCAAGGCTTTAACCTATGGTGGTATTTAGACATGCTGCGTTACTTTTTGGGGTCTTTATTTGCAAAAGAGTTATATATTTTCTTTGAATTTTCCAGTGTTCAGATATTGGTATCCTTCGTTCGTTTGATCAAAACACTATTAGTTTCAATATGCTCATCCACCACGGGCACAGTTTCAGTGGGTTGTACTTGTCAGTACATTGACACAAACTGACCTTGTGTGATCGGGTATCATATAACCCAAAGCAGGGGGTGTATTTTCTAAATACAAACTGTGAATGGTACGTACTGAACTGTGAATTGAGAATTTAACTAGCTCATAGGAAAACCCTTTTGGGCTGCCTTTCGATTAACAATCGAATCGAACATGTTTGAATCTTTAGTTTACGAGCAGTATTGATTTGAAAAAGGGTCATGAATTAACGGCGTCCCGGATGTATGTCCTACCTATTGTGTTTTCCATTGTATACTACACGCATCGAGTAATATAGACCGTATTCAATAGTCAGTCATATTGGTGGACAAGATAGACGCATTCCAGTACTACAATACATTCACCTGTCAATGATCCCTGTGTAATCGCTAAACATGGATCGATTGACAGCTTAAAGGAAATATGTCATGATTCTGAATATTTGGAAAATTTGGTATGGATAGAAAGCTTAAGTAACGTAGATTACATATAAATCAAAATAAGTTGAAAATTGTCCACATTTGTTGAGTATTTTGCCCTTTTAATTTCCCGCCCAATAGCTTACTCGAAAACGATTCCGACAAATCCACATCGCAGGCAAATGGTGACGTCAAAGTGATGACCATCCATAAATTACGTCGTTGTGACCATCATATCGCAGTGTTGCCACTTCAATAATAATTAAACACAACGAAATGAAACAAAATATGTCATTCTTTAACTTTTTTTTCTAATTTTATTATTACTTTCATTAATCCATAAATATTACAGTGTCACAAATAACAATTCGAGTCAACACGATGTTTTGGTCATCACTTTGACGTCACGAGGAGAGCAAAATTGGGCGCTTTTGATCAATGAAGCCGTGGCGAAAAATCCGCCCGTTTTCTTCGTATGTCAAAAAAGCAAAAATTAAAATGCCTCTATTTTGTTAATTTTACATCAAATTGTATTATTTTTTCGGGAATTCGTGATGTATGTACATATATTTTATGAATGTAAGTCAAACTGAGCTTGACGAAAATCTTGACATATTACCTTTAATGTATTGTAGTCCTGGAATGTATGCATCATGTCCACCAACATGTCTGGTGGCTGACGTCATATTGAATACGGTCTATACTCTATATGTCCTCAGTATGCCCAACATTATGAACCAAAGATCCGCATCTTGGAATAAATTTAGTTTGAGCCATGTGAGTGTGTAATATGACTGTTTTCTTGAGGAGGACACAGTTGATGCAGTTGGATCAACGTCCGCCTCATAAGCATTTAAAGGATGTGGGCTTGAGCCCCGCTGTTGCCAATGTGTTTATGCACTTGGGCAAAGCACTTTACCTCGATTGTCTGTCTCCATCCAGGAGTATAAATGGGTACAGGTGTAGACGTTTTTTAGTCCGCGGATTCCTAGTCCACCTACAACGGTAAAGAATAGGACACTCGATTCAGTTGACCTTTGACTCGGACTATGGCTCCCGGAGGACTCTATCTACTTTTACACCGGTGTAGAAGTAACCATTGTCCGGCGTACTCATAGTCCGGGAACAATTGTGAACAATAGGGCAATCGATTCAGTTGACTCTTTACGCAACATTGGTTTCACGCTTTATTCCGTTATCGTCTATGGAGCGCCGGACTATGGCTCCCACCGGACTATATCTGCTTTCACACCGGCATATGCTGGGGATGTAAAACAGACTCGCTGTGCGGTAGGAGTGACGACCCCCCCCCCCCCCCCCCCCCCCCCCACACACACACACACACACACATCAACATTATATGATGGGAGTCTGGCTCTAACGCCAGAGACAGAGAGATGGGCACTCCGTCTGCGGGTGCACCATTTACATTTGAGATTGTAAAAGCACCTATTCCTTATGTATGCCGTGATTTTCACAGCGTTTGTCCACATGGTCTTGCGGAGTATTAATTCAATGAGCAAACATAGCCATCATTGGTCATTTGAAATAATGTGCGCCTATTTCTCTCAGCAGTGCCATTTTGGTGAGGACAATATGGTGAAGACGAATCGGTCATGCCTTGTGCCCCTATTCACAGACGGGTGACACTGTGTACAAATGCATGCCCATAGACGGTTTCGATATCAATGGTGATAGCGCCACCATTTTCGATAAGCTACCTAATTAGCTAATAATTTATGCAGCATGACGTAATAATTTATGCAGCATGACGTATGACCGGGGATGACGTAGTGTAATAGCGCCACGGACGACTGGCGGACTATAAGCTACAGATTTCATGCAGTATGCCTCCACTCTCTTGATCGAGTGTCCTATCCCAATTTATTTAGGATCCCTGCTATTCCTCAGTAAGTCTTTAAAGTCGTTACTCATACATTCTTCGTATTTATTTGTCTAAACCGATGTACTTTGAAAATCCGTTAGAAATTGTTTGGTTGCCTGAACAGTGTCAATCTTGTTTCTGAGGAAAGAAATAAAGATAGCACATAATCAGCAAACAGTAATTGCATATTTTAAAATTGCCTTTAACAAATACATTGATAGGGGCCGGCTAAATCAATATGAATCAATTCTAGGGGCTGTGTGGCCCATGTATCAACAGGCCCCCTGTTTCTATTGTTGACAAATTTACACTTTATTTATTTAAGCCTATTATATTGTTCTCTCTATAATGTGGTGCCGTCTTTGGTAATCTCACTCTGTCCTCAGCATGATTTCTGCTTCGTTTGTCGTAGCTGAGAAAATATAAAAATATGATGGAATTCAAATGTCGCCTTTGCTTTTCTTGTTGCGTCTTGAACCCTTAAAAGATAACTTCTGCATCAGAAAGATAACTTCTGGAACCATCGGCTTGTTCCATGTAATTTTTGTTGGGGTCAAAAGCTTGGTCGTAATATTTTATGATGTCGTTGGTGACGATGTGAGAAATAGCGCCAGCATCCACCATCAGGCCCTTGTGGTTATTATTTAGTGAGTCACTCTTAAAGTGTAAGTGAATGTTCGGTTTTTTATTCTTCTATTGATGAATACCCCGATACTTGCTTGATATTGCCATTTTGCTGTTGTTGCAAGATAATTGTTATTACAATGTGTAGTGTTTTATCATGGTAGTTACACCACTTTCGTGAAGTCTTCAGCTGGGGAATAGGCTATTTTGTGTACAATCTCTGGAAAAGTGTCATCTGCGTCCGCATGCATAAACGTTTTGGTTTGGCGTCGCTTCTCTGACTTATGTTGTGTGTTTGTTGTTTTCGTGTGGGGTGTGTGTTTTTTATAGATTCTTTTTCTGAAAACCCTTCCCCCCGTGCTCTGGAAATGTTTATGGAAAAAGGTTACACTTTCCTCCTTATAATTATGTACTTGTGGCAGAGTATTATAACTATGTTTGCTCACTCACAGATACATTCATTTAATGCGTGCAGTTCTGCAACACAGCCACCAAAATCGTTACTGAAATTACTCGTACTACAACGAAGTTAAAATGATTTTATCTGGTGACGCATCAAGAAGCAAGTAGGCCCCATAGAAGGACTGCCAAATCGTTTTGTACCACGCATTTTTCCAATGGGAATGAATTGGCCATGAAGGACGAGGTTAGAACGAGTTGGGGTTTATTCCGTATTGAATGCGTGGTGGGACAGGATTGGCCATTCCACAACTCTCGTAGGTGGCACGTTACTGCAACGTGGTGACCTTTAGTTAACCTGCGTTGACCAAATCAATTAGGAAGTGGACAGGAAGAGACGAACATTCAAATAAAGGTATGACAGGCTAGGTGATGAATGGACTCACCACCTTTTTACGTCTGAAACATCTGGAAGGATAAGCATATGCTTTACCGCAGGGGTTTTATCGTATATTAGATAACTAGTAGGGTGCATCTTTGTTCTTGGTGGGGTCTGAACCAAATCTCGTATTTTTCTTCGAATAATATAAGTTTTCTCCAATTTCGTATTGGGCCAATGCGCTTACTCCGTCAAATATTATAATCGCAATAAGTACCTCCGCCCACCCAGATATCTTCACCCGGATGTTTGCTTGCATCAACCGATTATAAACCGTATTCAATAGCCAACATGTGGTGGACAAGATAGGCGACATTCCAGTGAACTTTTACAATTTACAATTCACCTGTCAATGATACCCTGTGCAATCGCTATAAACAAGGATCGATTGACAGTAATGTATTGTTAGTCGGAATATATGCATCTTGACCCAACAGGCCTGGTGGCTGACGTCATATTGAATACGGTTTATAGTCACCAGCATGTCACTATTAGTCAAGAAGATAGTGGACATTAGATATTGTAAGAATTGCTGCATTTCTTTATAAAAGCATGAAACTGAGCCATAAATGTTTTAAACTCAAATAATGATTATTGTAAGATATGGAACCACGTCACCGTGAATCATCTTCAAGGTCAAACAAGGTCATTTGGGGTCATCTGAGGTCATTTACCTTTCTGGTTGATAAATACATCGTTTTTATGCATTTTAATACCCTTAATTTGGGTACCCTGTTGATATATGTTGTATTTATTGATACTACACGATGATTAAATAAACTATATCGTACAAAAATTCATCATTTTCACATTTTGTATAATCAAATATTTTTAAAAATGTTTACTTAAGTAACAGTGTGTATGGGGTCAGTTTTTCCTTGATTACTCTACACATTTACTAAGGTGAATGAAAACTCTCAATCTTTTATGTCCTTACTAAGACACTTCATCATGGGTAAGATCCAAAGTCTTTGTTCTGAGTGCAAAGGAATTTCCTACTAGGATGACAGTGTTTTAAGACTTTACATCATTTGAAGAAAAGAATGATATAGGTGGTATATTAACCAGTTATAATGCAAATATCAGTTTCCTACACTTATGGTGACTCTTGAGTTTTAACTAAACCCGCAATTTCATTATTGTGACATGATTTTATAGTACTGTTGCAATAGATAAATTTATACATGGGGATGGATAGTGTTTGCGATTGATGGTTTGCTAACGGACCCAGCCCATTGTATCTCAATTGAGTTTCTTCTGCATAATAAAATTCAGATTCCTTAAAAGGGGTACCGCCGTGTGGTTGGTGTTCTACCCTGGCCTATTTGACCGGTCTCCTTCTGATCCAAATTTATGTATCCATGCCCATATGATGTCCCCCTTAAAAGTTAACTACCATCGTGTAAATTTTAAAATATATTAATATTAATGTGGCTTTTGGTGATTAAATGCGATTTGGACTTGTGGCATTGACAGAAATGTATACCAGTTGAGCTTGTGTATCTTCAATTGCATGTTAATGGTATGATAAAGGGGCATCTAGGGATACACAACTCGCCCCACATCATTAATATCATCTGAACCGTTGGCCACTAATCCATAGGTATACCAAATCTTAGCTGTGCTAATGTGGTCGTATCTGTAAGAAATTTGCATTTTTGTTTATCCATAGGACGGACAGAAATTTACAGCCCATAGCCTATGCAGATCGTGGGAAACAAGCATTGCTCAAAACACCAAAACCACACTCGGGTCGGGACAACTCAAATTTTGTGAATAAGCTTTTTTTACTTGTGAATAAAAGGGAAGATGTGCTCTCTATAAGGTAAAGAGTGCAAATTTCAATCCTTAAAAGAATGATGAAATGTAAACAAATCCAAAAACAAGTGGTTTGTACTTAAAAAGAGGGAAGTTCCCACTCAAATACTCCAAAAAGGGAATTTCCACTCGTTGAGGAGTTCAATGAAATGAAACACTTTGAGGAGTTGTTTTTAAACGAAGGCATAACCAACAAAAATGAGGGAAAGTTCCACTCATTTTGGGAATGATTTTCAACCTTGAGTGGAAATTCGACTCCGTTTAAATACAAACACTCATTTTTTGAGTGGTTTGCAAGAGCTAGGGTTTCGCACTCTTTTGGGGAGTGAAACTTTCACTTGTTTACACCCATTTAGAGAGGGGAATCCAAAATAAACCTTTTAATGTATTAAGATTAAAGAGATAAGACGACATTTCACTTTTCCAGTGAAATTTGCCCCCCTCCCCCCCCCGAATTTTTCAAAAAAACATGTTACCAATATATTAATAAAAAACCTGGAGGGAATAGCCGAAAAAGCCATCTCAGCATGCTTTTTTTTTTGCTATTCCGATAATCCGGTATGCGTGTTTATGGGGCCGATCAGGACGGCAGCAAGTTCACAGCTAATTTTTGTGGTTTCTTTTTTGTCAAAAAAACCTTTGACAGGTGCTCGGGTGGTATTCTACAACAAAGTGGCAAAATTACAGAGATAGAAGAGTGTATCTCAGAAAATCTCCTTGTGTCCCTTGAAATGAAGAACGGACTGTTTTTGATTAAAATCGAAAATGCATGTCACATAGATCATGAAATTGTTTTATAATGGGTTTCAGTTATGCACCGCGTAGTTCCTGGTCAAATTTTAATAAACAAGAGGAGCATATAGGCCCTAGTATTTATTTTATACTATTTTTGTCAAAAAACAATGCGGCGCGTTTGGGTTTTAATGGACAACCCAAATCAAAACTAAGTTTATAACATTGCAATTCAACTTCTACAGGTTAGGGAAAATTCAAAGTCGGAAGTATGGAAAAAGATTGTAATGACCTATACGCTTGGGTTATTTTTGTCAATTTTTTTTTTTTTTTTTTTCAATTTTCAATTCAATTTATGTATTCAGCATAAACAATCGAACGTTTACCGAAAGTATTTAAAAACACAGTTATAATATATAATATTACAAAGTATCAATTGCAGGACTGTACTAAGATAAACTGGTGAGGCAAATGATATGATATGCTAGTACCAGTTAATGGACAACGCGATAGGGCTTATGGTTAATTGCTGGCCCTGTAATAAATTACAAGTGAAATATTCAATATTACATAATAATACAAGTAAGGGGTGAAATAGAGAATCACATAGGTTAATTAGACATAAACAAAAAAACAGAGACAAACAAACACAAACAAACAAATATCTAAGAGAAACAAACACCTGAAACGGGAAAACGGGATCGCGGAATTAGAGACGAGAGAGACTTTCAAACATGTCTTGTGAGTTGGGTACTGTAATAATATTCATAATGAGCATAAAGAAGAGAGGAGATAAAGAGGTAGAGGTGAAGCCAAGGTTAAAGGACTAGGAGATAGAAAAAAAAAAAAATGGGATGAAGAAAAGGTGAGAGAATGAGGATTGGGGTTAAAAAAGAATTGTACTGGTTGATGAGATGTTTTTCAGTTGAGCGTAAAGTATTTGTTTGTAATTGTTGTGAGGATTCTGAAGATCTTCCAAATGTTTTGCGCCGTGAGTGATATGAATAACGGCTTTTCAGAGGAGGATTTGGGAGGGGAAGATGAAGTTTGTCGGCTGGTCTGGTGTTATAGCTGTGGATTGTTCTGTTTGTGGTAAAATAATTGCTGTGTGAAAGTTCGGAGGGAAATGATTGTGGTGAAAGGTCAAACATGAAGAGCGCGTTTGAAGTTGGTTGAGGTGCTCTAATTTAAGTTGTTTGAAGTGAGGGGGAAAATGGCAAAGTGTGAGGTTCTGGGGGGTGAGTTTGTGATAGTGCGAATGGCCATTTCTGGTGATTATTTAGTTTGGTGAGTAGTGAATGATAGTGGAGGCCCAGATGATGTTAAGTAGCTAAGGTATGGGAGAACGAGTGTGTTGGGTAAAGGGATTTAAGGTATAGTGGGAAGGTGGTGTTTAACTCTGTATCTTGTACCAATGCGTGAGACGCTTGGTTAGTGCCAGAGTGAATGTGTTCATCCATGTTAGTTTTAGTGTGTCGTCGTTTGTAATGCCAAGAAATTTGGTTGAGTGTACTGGGAGATTGTCTGGTTCTATGTTAATGTTTGGTGTGATTAGGTGTTGTGTTAGATAAAAGCATGTAGTTAGTTTTTAAAACATTAAGGAAAGTTTGTTACGCCCGAAACAGTCAGGGAGTTGTCGAGGAGTTCAGATTCATGTTGTAAAAAAGTGAATAATGTTAGGTTGAAAAGAAAAGAAAAATGTTTGTGTCATCTGCCCCATAAGATTAGTTTTTAGTGTGTTAGAGATGGTGGTGATGTCATTCATGTAATGATGAAAAGTAGGGGTCAATGATTGAAACCTGCGGGACGCCAACGGTGATAGTTTAATGATGATCGCGGGGGGTGTACGTAGACTGATGGTGAGCGGTTAGTTAGGTGACTCCTGAACCCACTCCAAGTACTCAACGGGACACCGTAATGAAAAGCTTGGAAGAAGAATGTTTTGTGGGGGCAATGGTGTCGAAAGCCGTGGAGAGATCCAGGAAACCCCCCATGGTGTGGAGTAGGTGTATTTTTTAGTGCAAGGTGGAGGTGGTTGTGAGTTCAAGGAGTGCCATGTAAGTCGAGCGTTTGGGCATCTCTAAAACAGTAGTGTTCATCGCAAGAATGTGTGCTGGGAAGAATGAGACCGGACGGTGTACATGACTTTCAAGTAGTTTTGAAAAAAGATGTGGAAGAACAGAAATGGCCTGTAGGTTGCAATGTGTGTGCATCTTTTGTTTTTGTAAAATAGGATGATTTTGGGCTGATTGAGGTGATCTGGGAAAGGTTCCGGTGGAAGTGAATGGGTTTTTAAATATGTGCATCAGATGGCGAAATGGTATCATATGATTTGTTAGCAATCCCAGGATCGATCTTGTCGGTACCCGCACTTTTACCAGCTTTTAACAGGTGGCGAAGTCTGTGCATCTCATCAACAGTAACTGGATTCAGGAACATTGAGGTGAATGTGGTTTTTTGGAATTGTCTGTTAAATTGGGTTAATTGGTGGTGGATGGAATTTTGTTTAGCTAAGTTTTTGCCAGGGTAGTGAACGAGTGATCGGTGAATGCGTTAGCTAGGTCAAGGGTCAGTTATCTGCTTATTATTGTGAGTGAAAGGTATGGGATTTGTTTAGTGGTACCTTTTCTACCTAGAATTGTGTGAGGAATGTACAGGTTTGGTGAGTTGAGATCTAGTGAGTTTTGAATTGTTTTCTGTGTGTGTTTTCTTGGCAATACGAATAAAGTGAGTTAATTTGTTTTTGTATTGTGTATTTGTTTGGTGATGTGTGTTTTGTCTTCAGGTATGTGTATAGAGGCCGTGCTTGTGTTGATTGACTTGGAATTGATGATGTCATCCCGGGCTGTTATGGTTACGATTTTTTGGGTCTTCTTTGTAAGGGGAAGATCGTCTGTAGTGTTTCGTATAAGTTGTAATGAAGTGCGGTACGCAGTTGGGGTCAGGTTCTGTGAGTATATGATTCAATGATCAGTGTGAGTCTACGGTATTCTTCTGCATGTTTGTTATGTTATTGCGATATTTGAATTCAGTACTTTTGGTACTAAAGGTGCTTGTTCATTATGTCAATCATGTCGTTGTTGTATACTTGTTTGCAACGTCCTATTTCATTGTGCTAACCATAATGGTTAACCATTTAAAAAAGCAGTATTTTACCTCTATCTGAGAAAGAATGGTAAAGACTGAAATCTCAGGACGACAATGAGCAGAATACAGCCTTTCATCAAAGGTGATACAATTTCCGGTACGTCGGGGTATCCAAAAAAACCATAGGAATGAGTGACGTTGAGCTTATTTGTTTTGGATAATTTTAAAGGCATCTTTTTTAAAACAATCAACATGTGTCATTAAGAAATTGCTCCCAATTAAAAACTTACAATATGTAAGTGACACTAGCCAAAAACTGTTAGTGTTAGGGTTGATGTTTAAGCACCCTGGGTGGCGGGGTCTAGAGAAACTTAGGATATATAGAGAAACTTAGGATGCTCTCCATATTACCAAGCATGAGGGCACCTGTTAAAATTGCATCGTCATAGATGATCTTACAGCTGTATTAGTCAAATTGAATTGAAAACATGGTAAAATCGACCAGAATATAGTCATATGGCCAAGGATATGGTCACATTACCGGTTTGAGTCCATTTTGACAGACAGTGTAAGATCCTATTTACTCGACCACCTCGTCAAAGTGACGATGCATTTTGAGAGTGTGCATATGGCACTTTGACTCTCCATAACCTCATATTGTTAATTAGATAAAACGGTCAGATGAAGAAAACGTAAAGTACGCAAATGCTCGACATGACAATATTGAAAGTGCTAATAGGGCCAACCGTCAGTAGTAGACTGTGTAGACACAGTTTTCAAAACATTTATAGATCAATATCCTAGTACTCAGGCACAGTTGAAACATGTTTATAATTTCAATTGTGTCTCTTTGCGAGTTTACGAACTCAATGGTTTTGATTTACATGGTTTTTCTTATTACGAATGCACAAGAGATGACTATGTAGATAAACCTTTCATGCAGAATTTGTTGAAATCTTAGTATTTGCATTGATCCCAATGTTTCTCAAATAATGCTTTTATGAAATTACATTACTACGTATCTCACACCAGATGTGTTGTTTACTTAATTTGCCTTATAAATGTAATTTCAAGGACCACACCGTCCTTTTAGTAACTGGATGATTGGCATGTTCATTTCCAATGTATCATGTGCGGACATTAGGCTAAGCTAAACACCCTTCGATTTATAAAACACCATTATATTTCACTAAACACCCTTATATACATTAAAACATTATTTCAAGGTTAAGGACCTTTCATGCCATTTTGTGGCTATTTTAGACCTATTCTGCATTTTTAATGTATTTTGGACCCCATTTGAACTTTTTGGTTGTGGCCTCCTTCCCAATTTAATTCTATTCTCTTTCAGGCGCATATTTAAGATTTATGTTATTAGCCTGCGATTAACATAAATCCAGTTTATCTCGACGGTGTTTCGCCGGCTTTTTTGTTCCCTCACACATGATTGACAATCAGCCGCACCTCGCTTGTGAGTAGTAGTGTGCTTTTGGCTTTTGTCTTTTCGCGCATTTTGGCACTGGCCTTTCTCAATCCGTTTCATGTGGTCATAAAAAAATTTTTTAAGGCGTCCCACTGGGAAAATAAATCGACTAGTCTCAATAACATGGAAATCTGGATTAATGATGAACTTACCTTCTATGTGGATTTGCAAGTAATCGAATTTCAGTACAGATCAGCCAAGTCATACACGGTTAAATTAAAGAAAGAAAATTAGAATCTCATTATTGGACTTTTTCTTTAGCCTGCGTCAATCATCATCGACTTCTGGACCGGTGTATTTATCGCAAGGTTGCAAGGATTCTCTTAATTGGAATCGTAATACTAATGGTAATTAAGGAAGAAATTACAGTTCACAGAATCTCCTCAATTTGTTATAATCCTGCGTATTTAGTTTTGTGGCGCAGATGGTATTCAATAATGATCACTTCGTGACGCATTGAACGTAAGGTGGTGTCAGCTCAGGGTTACTTGAATCTTGTATCAAAAACCCGGCAAGGAACTCTAATAAGTGTGCAGTCGTGTGCCTGCAGAAGTCGGAGTTATAGGGTCGAGTAAAGGCCGCCTAAAATTTGGCTGCAGTTTTTTTTCTTTAAAACCTTGGGTGAAGTATGACGTAGAACTTGACAGTTGATTCCGGCGTGGCTCCATGGCTAATTCATCTAAGGACAGCAGTTTGAAACCGGTTATACTTCCTTGATTTTGCGAGGTACAAGCTTAACTTTCATAATATTCAAGGATCTACTAATGCTGAATTCTGCTGAGTGGAAGCCAGAGTTGCGTTTCGTTTTAGTGTTGGCGGAAGAAGTACTCAATAAACAAACTTGATATGACGCTGTATTTTCAGGTAGGCTTGGTTATGTAAATGGTGTCGTCCACTTTTAGCAATATTTAGGGCATTCAGTCTAACGTTTTCAATGTCAACACTATTGTGGAGGAAAAGGAACAAGTTTGTTTTTTTCATTTTTCTCCATACTGTTATCTCTCTCCCTGTTAGGTTAAGCAACCTGTAATAACAAGCTATAATTTTTCAAATAAGAATCCTTAATGCATATCGATCAACAACTTATTCAAAACCATGTTTACAAACTCAACCCATCAGCTTCAGTCAGCTCATGAGTCAGGGTCATTCCGCATTGCCATTTCACACCTCTTTGTTTCCTCAATCATCGATAAGCTGCTGTTGCAGATGCTTGAATGGTTTTCGTGCTTTATTTTGCTTTCGTATCACCCTCATTTTTATTGACCATGAAATGTAATTGTTGACATGTTGCATTTTTCAATTTTGGTGATGTTACTTCAGCGGAAATTACAGTGTTGGTTGCGCGATACCCACATCTCATTTTGCGCGAGACAAGGAGACTCACGCATCCTTTGACAGAATTACGCAGGTGCGAAAATAGCTGTGATGTTCCACTTGTCTCACTCAGTCCACACGCTCTGCATTCTTTGAGTCCAAACCAATATTTAGTCAAAACGTAGTAACTGATACAACCGATTTTTTGTTAAACGCTTACTGATTTTTTTATGATTTTGCTTGGTAAACATGTATTTAGGCCTATGGGCCTAGTTGTTGCCCGTTTTAGTTTTTAATGCTCGTTTTCCTGGGGACTATAGAACTCAAGGATTTGTGTTGTGGCGCGCACGCGTACCTGTTGTGTTGATGTTTGTGTGGTGCGAGCCTATGTGTTCTTGGATTCTAACGAAAAATGGGGACTTCTTGGTTCGATTGCCAAATGTATCTATTACATGTATTGAAAATTTTTAGTTTTCTTACGAGCCGATAGGGGCTTGTTTGTCTCACGTGTTTTTTTTCGTTCGGTTTTGCGGGTTTAGGTATTAGTGTTAGTTTGTTTTCAAACCAAAAATTGTTATGAAGAACACGGACCAAGCGTATATATGGTTGTACACAGATTTGGGACACGTTTAAGTTGTGACGATTAAAGGGGAATTCTTTGAAAATTATAAATCCTTCTTGTGCCATAATTCAATTGCAGGGTCACAAATTTCAGGTCAAAAGAACCAGAACCCAATGGCCATATAGGGTGTACACAGATTTGGGGCAAAGGTCAAATGAGGTAAAAAAATTTTTTTAAAGGGGCATTCTTTGAAATAGCTATTAATTCCTTCTAACACAAAATCAATTGCTATGATTCACAAAATTCAGTCAAAAGAACCATTACCAAAGGCCCATATAGGGTGTACACAGATTGAGGGTGGAAGTTAGTGTAGGCCGAATTAAAGGGGCATCTTTGAAGATCAATAAACTTCCATTCTGCCTCAATTAATGCTATGATCACCAAAGTTGGGCTGAAGAACAACTGACCAAGATTCCATAAGGTATAAACACATTGGGGTCAAAAGGTCATGTAGGGTAATTAAAAAGGGCATTGTTCATCAAAATCTATTTTAAAAAAAAAAAATGGTCTCAAATTAAATGCTTTGTGATCACTTAAAATTTTAGAAGACTCGACCATGGAAAAGATAGAGTGTACACAGATTGGGTGAAAGTGTTGGCTGATTTAAAGGGGTATTCATTGAAAATTAAGGAATTCCTTCAGTCTCAAATCTTAATCCTTTGTTAAAAAAATAAAATAAAACCTGACAATGTCCTATATATGGGGCATACACATATTATCAAATTTCAAATCAGGATTAGAGAAGCCATCTTTGAAAATATATAAATTACATTCTTCTGACTTACTAAAAATAAACCCTTTATCAAAATGAACAGGTTCACTAGGTGTGTCAAAGGTCAGAGAAATATGCATGCTTGAATTAGTTGTTCTCCCGAAGACATTTAGCCTATTTGGCTTTGTGGGTTGTTTAGAGCCTTTGGAAGTGAGAGGAGATCGTCTATAGCCATAGCTCTGGTCGATTTTCCTCAAGCGGGTTTTCGCAGTTTCCATGTTCTGGTGTTGCGTATCCGCACTTTCATGATTCAATTTAAACCATTCAAAAGGGCGGCCCTGACTCCTTTTAACCTGTGGCAGTTTTGTGTAAGTTTCTTTTTTATGCTCTTTAAACGAAACGCCATCTTTGACCAGTTATTATTTGGTATATATTTGCACCCTCTTTTTGGTTTTAGAACGCACTCAGTGCGGTTTTAATTTTTTGCTATGTCCATGAAGCCCGGTTTGGTAAAGAAAAAACTGAGGGGTCCCCATGAGAACGTGTCCTAGATACCATTAGCAACATGTACGGAAAAACCGTGACCTTGTACACGAGGACCATGGGGTACAGTGCTGAAACAAGTGACGCATACAGCACTCAACGGAGAACACAATAGCCAGATGGGTGGTGGGACACTCAGTCACACGGGACGCTGTATTATTGCCACCGGTCGTGAAGAATCTGGAGATCCCACATGAGTGAATGGCAACCATTATGTCTGCTTGTACGGAATAAACCGCGTGACATTTAGACGGGGCCATTTGGTACAGTGTGTGAGACAAATGATGGTCAGTATCAATGGTGACACAATGGCTAGTTGGGTGGTAGGGACATTCAGTCACACGGACTCTGTATTTCTTGTCACGGTATGTTTTGCTTTAGGCAATTAAACTAGTCGGCACCAGTGTTGCATTACGTCTGTTCATTAACTAGAGTCTGGCTTTTATTAATATTTCAAAAAAATAACCCCGTGCGAATTAAATCACGAAAAGGGGAAAGTTGTTGGGTATCTTTGGACTAAGAGTGTTTTAATTACAAAGGGGGGGGGAATGGACATTTTTAAACCGTCAAATTCTATTGAAATCTGAGTATTTCACCCTCGTTTTGAAAAGGAGCGAATAAATGTTTGTACCATTATAATGACGTTTTGTGGAAGTTTTCCCTTGACTCCACTTTGAATGTTGTAATATCGTCGAGATATGATTCACTTCAATATTGTCCTGCCAATTTCCAACTTTGTTCAACAAGTAATAAAATCCCCCCGACCGTTGTTATTTGCAAAGAGGGTTCTATATAGATAGAGAGGCAAAACGTTACGTATCTTTAGCAATTCACCGTCTCGCATGTTTTGCCGACCACAAAGAAACCTAGGTAACCAACAATAGAAAGCAATGGCCAAGGGGGAAACACCACCATTCAAACCAGTCTCCGTGCTGGGCGCTGACATTTTGAATATTGCACGGAATATTAGTTTGGGTGGCTTGTATACACCCATAATGTCAAAGCGATACAAACAATCCGCCAAAATATCATGTTTTTGGATGTTGGTTGCTATTGGTGTTTAAATTTTGTTCACCATGGCCACACAACGAATGAAATGACACATCAGTGTCTTGATTTCAATAAACCGCCTCAGTGGAATACAGCTTTTCACCTAGCGCGCATTGCATTATGAAAAAAAGAGTAGATGAGCACAATGATCCGGTACACTATTTTACCCTGGCCACCTCTAACGCATACATAATTTGTAATCACTACCGATTAGTTTATGCAAAGCGGCACCACAGTATGTGGAAGAAGCGGAGGTTGCCATTGCTTTCTATTGGTTGGTAGCGCTAGTTTTCTTTGTGGTCGCAAAACTGCGGAGACGTGAATTTTCAAAGATTACGTAACGTTTTGCCTCTCTATCTATATAAACCTCTTGGCAATGGCTGCCTCCGCTTCTCCACATACTGTGGGTGCAAATGGTTATTTGCACTGCATTTTTGCATACAAACTAGATTAATAATTGAATGAGTCGAACGGCAATTAACTTAATGACGGCTTTTTACAGGAGAGCTTTATGATTCTTTTGTTCATAACCAAATTAATAAAAAAAGACAGGACCTCTGTTAAAAAGTATCGGTATTTTCACGATTTCCATTTATACCCATGCATGAATGCACGCGCAAACACCTGAAATTCAACAGGGCAGGCCCATGAATCAATAATTGTTCTTATAACATACTTTTTGAAATCGCCCCTAATTCATGAATGGGCCTTGCCCTCAAGGTTCAAAGTCAAAAGCAAGATGCACCTGGACCATTTTAATTGTCGTTTAAATAAAACGAACAAAAATCAGTGTACATTGAAAAAAATCCAAATAGAACAAATAATTTTTCACGTTTTGTAACCCAATGGTCTTGTTGGGGCAATGTGAAATACCAACTTTTCTTTCGTGTTTTTTACGCAAGCGGATATTTTTTTTAATAATTAATTAAAACCGGACATTCTAAGTTACTTGAACAGACAATATGGGACAGCCGACTCTTCAACGTTCCGGCGGAGGACTCTTTCATAACTATTGGTGGGCCGGTTATTTCCTCTTGTTACATTTTAGCTCCTTCCGACCAATTTTAACAGTCATTTAAAATTGTGTCAACACATTTCAAATTGCTTCTTTTGCCCTATATAAAGTCAATTGCAACTGTATTTTGTCGCGGGTTAATTTTCCTTTTCTTTTCTATTTTTGGTTGGTATCTAATTAAGATTATTAACCAGCTTTTATAAACGCTTGAATCCCGTATTTATTTTCAAATCGCGTTGTCAGTTATTATTATTATGCACCGCCTGCAAAAATCGCCACAATCATTGCACTTGTTAGGTGGCCAATCAAAGACATGCCTTACAAGCGCACGTGCCTGTTTTCCGCGATTGGTCGTATCACGGGCTAGTGTCGGTTTACGTCCAATATCTTATTATTTTGTTGTTTTTTGTTCATTAATTGTCAATTTTACATTCCCTTCCGGCTTAATATTAAATAATTCATGCCAAATGTCCTTTTTGTTCCCCGTTTTCGTGTCACTTTTTATACATTTGCGCTGTATTTTTCTTAAACATTTGACTGCCATCCTGTTTCAATCTTTTTGTCGACTGTTCCTAATTTTGAAATTTGGGGAAGTAAAATAGTATTTTTAATTCTTCCCGTTAAACTTTCATCTCATTTTTAGGGTGGCATGGTTACCATTTGTTGGCAATTTTCGAAGTTAGCGGGTAGACTTGTACTTTCCCTTGTTTGTAGATCTAATGCATTTTTTGTTCTGTCTTTTCACAGTACCACAATGTTAGTACCAGTATGCTCTGCTCCCATGGCCCCTTTTTGATGTTTATGTTATTTTATTTTACCATGCTCCAATACTGGCAATATTAAATTTTAATTTACATCAACTTTCATATTCCCACGGTTTTTTTGTCTTCTGAACGCCGCCTATGAGGCCCAATTTTCTTTATGTTCTTTGGTAATTTGCTCAATAGCATTTCATTGTAACCTCTTCCTTGGTCGTCCTCCCACCCCCCGGGGGGCATTGGCAAGTTACCTTATATGTAACCTTGTTTGGAGGTTTTTGTAAACAGTTACCTAGTCCATCTATGTGAACTCGACTAAATCTGATCTGTTCTGGCACGAATTATCCTTGTTGTGTCGTATTCTGCGCAACATCTTTCAACAATTGATCATTTTATTTTTGGCATGCCCTTCAAGTACAATTCCATGTCACTTTTATCACATGAGAAATTTTGTCAATTTATACCACTTCCACTTCCTGAGTCTGGTGGGATCGACTACTTCCTCTTCTGTATCCGTGGGGACTTAGGTAGCTAGAGCTAGATTATTAAACGCCAATTGGGTTAATTCCAGTGTGACATATAGGAATTTACAACATTATAATTTGTCAAGTGCTAATTCATTAAATATATTGTCATGATTATAATAGTGATTGTGGCTAAATATCTAAATGAATAATTGGTATACTGTGCTTGTGCCTTGATTATTTTCATGATTATAAGAATGATGTGCTAGAATTTGTTAAGCTTTATATTGGTATACTGTGTGCTGGTTCCTTGATTTAATACCTTCCTCTGTTTGGAGTTACATAAGTGCTTAATGATGTTAACTATCTCCACCTATATCTTTTGTTTGAAATTGATTTTGCATTTTGAATAACGAACCCACGGGCCGTTTGGCGTGGTTTTAGATGTTGGCTTCTGCTCATCATGTGAATTGGCCCGAAGTGTTTAAGTTGAATTATTGAGGTCCTCTTGAAATGGTCTTTTTGCTGCTGGCCATCTTTGAATTATAGCACCATTGAAGGCCGATCTGTGTGAATTAAAATCGCATGAAACGGCGAGAATGGCCGCTACACAATTCCTGCTTCTTCGCTTTTTCTTTTTCATCGCCGTGGGAAGGATAATTGATTTATGTTATTAGCCTGCGATTAACATACATCCAGTTATCTCGACACGGTGCTGCCGGCTTTTGTCCCCACCATTATTTCCAATCAGCACCCCCGCTGTGCCTATGTGCTTTTGCTTTTGTCTTTTCGCGCTACTTTTGGCACTTGGCTTTCCTCATCCGTTTCATGTGGTCATAAAAAATTTTCCCTCCCCCTCTCACCTATCTTCTATTTAATTGCTGCTGTTTCCGTTGAGACCTATTTTTTTAGTCCTTCTGTTTTTGATTTGGGCTCTTATTACATTCGGAGAATTTTGTGTGTAGAATTCCTTCTGTACAGTTTGAAGTTAAAAATTAAGTTTGCAGTTGTATTGGTGACCCCCTTTTTATGGGAGACTTTTCCATATTTGCATGTCATATTTTGAAAGAGTGCCCAAATTTGAACCTTTTGTAAAATATACATAAATTGGTAATCACCATTAGCCCGCTCATGGAGCTCGATAAATTCCTAGCTGTTCTGGTGCCTCGAATATCCTTGTTGTCGATTCTGCGCAACATATTTATAAGCAATTTGATCATTGTATTTTTTTGGCATCCTTCAATTAAAATGCATGTCACTTATCACATTAGAATTTTGTCAATTTATTACCACTTCCACTCTGTAGGGCTGGTGTGGAATCGACTACTTCCTCTTCTGTATCCGGTGGGGCATTGTAGCTAGAGCTAGATTTAAACAGCCAATTGTGTTATAATTCCATTGTGACCTATATGAATGTACAAACATTTTACTTGTTTCCAATGCTTATTCCTTAATTGGTAACTGTGCTGTTCCATTGATTTAGATACCTCTCGGTTATGGGAATTACATAAAGTGCTTAATTGAGGTTATAGCCAAACTATATCTATTTGGTTGAATTGATTTTGGCATTTGTGATACGACCAACGGCCGTTTTGGCGTGGTGTAGATGGTTTGCTTGCCTGCTCCTAATGTGACATTTGCATAGGTTTAAGTGAAGTACTGAGGTCCTCTTGAAAAGGTCTTGTTTGCTGCTGGCCATCTTGAATTATAGCACAATTGAAGGCGATGCCTGTTGGAATTAAAATCCCATGAAACGGCGAGAAATGCCGCTACCCAATTCCTGCTTCTCGCTTTTTCTTTTTCATCGGCCGTGTGAGAGATAATGTTGGTTATTTTAGACCTATCTTCCTCTTTAATGTATTTGAACCCCTCTTGACCTTTTGTGACCTCTATTTGACCTTGAACTCGACCTGTTTAGGTGGTTCCATATCCAATTGTTTTCCAAATTTAATTATCTACCTCTTTCATGCATATTGTGGGTATTTTATCTTACCTATTCTTATTGTGCTTTTAATGTATTTTGACCTAATTTGACCTTGTGACCTCTAGGTGCCCTTGAACATTGACCTGTGCATGTGGTTCCATATCCAATGGTTTTTAAAATTTAATTCCTCTACCTCTCTGGCCCCATTTGATGCTTTTTAGACAAAATGCACATTGTTACCACTATCTGCTTAACTATATAATCTTGGAACTGATAGGCGTGTATACTTCAGCTTCGTCATTTACCGCCGTTAAAGTTACAAGTTAAACCTTTGACATAGCAGTATGAATAGGTCAAATTATACATCATGTGATGTGAGATTAAATACATATTACAGGCTGACTCAGAGATTTCCCGAGAGGGCGCCTTCATTTTCAAACAAATTGTGTTTTGTTTTTGGCATATACTAATACTGATACTTTGTCCATATACGAAACACTGGTTTGAAATAGCTGAGCTCAATCGAAGTCCTTCATATGAACTCGGCAACTTTTTTATAACTTTCCGAATCGAATATTTGTTATACACATTATCCTATGGCACTGTATACTACACATAAATGTTTACTGCCTTCAAAACGAAAATATCCAATACAACCTCAAAACTTTGGAATTGGGTTTTTTTTTTAATTTTAGGAAACTATCTTTAGTTCTAGTTGACTATTTCAATAAAACACAAACCATTTATATTTCGAAAATTTCCTGAGTCAGACTTTATATGTATCCCGGTTGATCTTTCCGGTTATCGCTCTTTGCAGTTTTTCCAGATACTTTCTGCTCCTAGAGCTAATGTCATCATTGTCCGATACAGGCACAAAGAACATTACGAAGTCGAAACGCTAAGGTCAGATTCATAGAGGCCACCTTGAAAAAGAAAATTTGAATAAAGAGAGGCAGTGGCGTAACACGCCTGCCCGCTCCCGATGGGGCAAATTTCCCAGTTTTGGGAAATTTTCCGTCTTAGGGGGGGTCCCCCGTTAGTTCAACCAGCTGCTCAGACTCGCAGATCCAAAGCTCGAGTCGCTGGGAGCTCCAGACCATCTCCAGCCTCGTTCCAATCTCAAGTAACTGCTGGTGAATCCAAACTTTAACCCGTGCTGCGGAACGACACTGTAAGGCCTATTCCATTCCTAAGCATTAAATCGTGGGAAACGACATTGGTAAACCTGGGCCATCCAGAGAATGCCATTTACTCGGAACATTGCTGTTTATTGAGATTGTGTTGCGCAGATGATTGAATGGTATACCTAAAGTTTGGTTGGACAGTCGACAGTGGTGCTTATCTACCCGTGCTGTGTTACATAACCTTTATCTGGGTTTTATAATTGAATCCAAATGTAAAAACACCTATACCGTGTGTGTAAAATTACCCCGTCCACATCGCCTATGTCCTGTTTTCAAGCTTTAAACACACCTCTGTCGAAAGCCTTTACAAGTCAAACTTTGCTCAAATAGACTCATTGTCCTCACCTACTGGTTTGGACTAATACATGCAGCTAACTAGACAAGCCTGTTTTAATCCTCAAGGGATATCAGTAAGCTCAGGTGCTTACTGCTTGAACAGATTGTAAGAAAAATATGTTAGTACTTAAAGGATCTATTGGTATCAATCTATCGCACATAATGAAATATCCTAAATAAGACGTACCAATGGTTTTCATTCAATGGTTTATTGGAGTATTTTCTCCTTGCAGAAAACACTCATTTTCATGCTAACTTTCGAAGCAGTAAGACGATTTAAGGCAGCCGCCCTTTTTATTATTTTATTATTTACGCTATCGTTTTGCCACAAGCATGTTTAGTCTTTTCACACCAATTGAAAGTTCTGGCCTGTATGAAAGACTATCAACTTTTATTTTACATTGAAATAAAAACACAGCTTTAAATTTAACGTTTTCCTTTAATATATATAAATTTATCAAAAGGGCATACATTAGTGCCTCATTGTTAAAATGAGCTGGGATTCTTGAGAAATATAGTTTTTAATAAATTAGGAAACTCTTCAATCATACAACGAAGCGCTATTGTATCTACAAGTACGTAAGATTGCTGAAGCGCGCATTAGTGGGTTTCGAACAGTGCTCTCTTACAATGGATGGGAACCTGGGCTTTGTAATTGAGGCACTGACGGCTATATTGGTCATCCAAAAAGAGCCCAAGCAGGTGGTTAAGAGCCGGTCATCTATATCAAAATTTGTTCCCATTGAAATGTGGATAAGTGACATAACACACTACAGAATCAAGTCAATTCATTGAACTCATTGTATTTGCGCGTATTGGATGGCATGTCTCTAAAACGTGCACCCGGGATACAACTTCTGTTAAACAGGTGTCTCTGGAATGCTATTGTGTTCGGTAGACCAAGATGTCCGCCCGTTGCTCCATTCATCTAATATACAATAACCGTTGTGTAGCCAATCCATTGTATAGAGATCAGTGGTTACAGTGCGACTGCGATAAAACTATAAATATTACGCGAGCCCTTTTAAAATATCCACGTTTTCATGGATTGTTAGTGTTTAGGCCAACTAAAACCTTCGTTAATCACAAAATTATATCTAAAACACCCCTCTTTACATCTTTCTCAAATCACTGAGGTTTTAGAAAGTGTAGTTTTTTGCAATAAAAATTTCTAAATGAACTTCGCTCCTATTCTTTGTGTGCTCAACGAAGTTCACAATGATGAGGCTTGTGGCAAACTTGCTGAAGTCACGTGATATATTTTCGCTGGCTTCTGTTTCAGTATTCCATGCGGCGTTGTAAATATACCTCAGGAAATAAACATGGTAGCTTCCATGATTGCTGTACAGTTGTGTACATTTGTCGGAATAAATCTGGATTTTTTCGCAAGGAATACTCCAATGGCCATGAAAAACATCTGGTACGTTTTATTTAGGGATATTTCATTATATATGTGCCGATAGATTCATACCAATAAATCACTTTAAGAAAAAGGAAGTACTTAAGAAAAATGTTACATTCTGTAAAAATAGTAAAAACAGCAAGAGTTTGTGACAGTTCATGGCAATTCGTGGCACGGAAAATCAAGGCGTTGACATCCCTGCCACAATTTACAGTGTATCTAGCATGTTTTGTGACACAATTCAAAAGCATTCAGACCGGGATTCCGTCATTGTACTTCAGGCTTGTCGTGAGATATTGATCTGAGGCGAAAGGTAGATTAGCCGGGATTAGCACACTTAACCCTCGTCTACCGAAGGGGGGGTTGGTTACCACCCCCCCCCTTCAGGTTTTTTACCCGGCTTGCTAAAACCCCTTTTTTGGTGCCAAATTATTTAATGTAATTGTCAATTGACATTTTCCGCTGCTTTTAATCCAAAAACAAACATCCACCGGGGTATAGGCAAGATACAGGGTGATCCCAAAGTGATGGATGGGGGCTGGTAACCACCCCCTCTTCGGAAGAGAAGTACCGACTTGCCTAACACAACACAGGAACATCACAGACACTTGATTTTGGCACAAATAGATAGCTATGGTCCTCCTCTTTCCATTGATACCAAAATGAGTACCAACATGCCTATCATTACGTCACAATGACGTCATAAAGTTCGCATGTCAGCAAAATGTCAATTTCCATAGACACACCCATGAAAAATTCAATTTTTCGCCAAAAAGGTAGGAAAATCAGATTTTCATGCGGTTTTTGACTCTACTTGATGGGAAATGACTAGTTTTATATAATGACAGCATTTTAGAGCTATAATAAAGTGTTTGAGTCGCTAAAATTGCGAAATATCGATTATCCACCCTATATTCAATATTTTCGTACTTTCCTCAACATATGACGTCATGGTGACGTCATAGTGGGGATGTTGGTACTTATTTTGGTACAAATGGAAAGAAGAAACTCTAAGCTATCATTAGGTACAAAATTTACAGCAATCGGGTGTTCAGTAATGAAAATCACAGGGGGTGGTAACCACCCCCCCCCCTCTTCGAGAGTTTTGTTACAAAAATGGCTCGGGTAGACGAGGGTTAAAATAACAATGGTCTGTGAGCTGATGACTGAATGCTTTTCAAATTTGATAAAATGCTGGTAGTAATGTCAGCAACCTTGGCTGAGAAGTGAAGCTTAAAAGGAAAATAATATTATTTAGTTATTCCTTTTTTACAAAATGTAAACACCCAAATTGTTTTCAAATTTGTGGAAGTGATTTCAGTAACAGTCCATTTCATTATGCCTGAATATTTTTCATGCCATTGTGTCCCTTTAAGTTCTTTAAAAAACGTAAGTCCATTTGAAATGTGGTTTTCAACAAACGTGAAGCCAAAACACTGTAAGTGAAAACTTAATTTTGATTTTGTTCGACAATAACTCATTTTATTTGATCGCATTACATATGGTCATGATAAATCCCATATTCAACATTTCTGACAATTTTATATTTATTAAGAATACCTTCCTACCTGTAATATATCCACCTGCAAGGTAGCCCAGTCCATGCAACACATGCAGCCACGCAATGGCGCTCACAATCTCATCTTCTGAGATAATAGCATTGGCAGTAATATAAATTTGCGCTCCTACTATCCCTGACGCAGCACCGAGTACAAAACCAATCATGGACAGTGCAAAAAAAGACGTTGCAAAATACAACCCTGCATATGTCAGTGGAACAAGTATACATCCGAAGAATAGAAGCTGTCTGCAAGAAAAGTGATTCCGAAGAAGTGTCAGGGCCAATCTAATAACCAAAGCTCCTATGCCACTCGATGTAGCCGCGACAGCAGCTTTATAGGGTGACAATCCTTTACTTTGAGCAATAGACACGATATACACAATCCAGCCGTTAAAACCATAGCCGTCAATTGTATACACAGTAAAAAGAAGAACATGAGACACACTTTTTACTAAAGAGACATTGAAAATGTCTTTGCAATATGCGCCAACAGAATCCGCTCTAGCATCTTCAGAATCTTCTTCGGCGATTGGTGCGCTAAGATATTTGTAATGTGATCTAGTGTTGCAATTGCTGTTGGCCTGCTCCACAGGTCGAAGTAGCGCACCTGCTACCACAACATGGAGATTCAGTCCAGCCAGCAATAACATGGCGCCTCTCCATCCATAGGTATCGAGAAAAAGTTGAGTGATCGGGGCAAAAGACATGATTCCAAGAGGAAGTCCTGTAGTAATAATGTACACAGCAACACTGTAGTTCTTTGTAAAATAGGAAGAAAGTAATCCAAAGGCAAGAGTTTCTCCCATGCACTGAAACCCTGCATAACAAACAATATACAAGATGAAAAGTGAATTGCTAGGTTGTTAATATTTTCCTTTCTTTCTTTCAGATATGGGCCAAAACAACAGAAACATGCGCTGTATTGGTACAGGCCGGGTGTCTGAAAATAATTGGTGACCGACATTTGCATGACTGTAAACAGACACGAGGTCCAGAAAAGTGCGCCCCAATTTTTTATCGAAACCAGGTAGTTTGCATATTTAGAATGCTTACCAATGTAATGTATCACACCTGAGGTGAATAAGACAAAAATGTTGTATATATGTAATAACAATAATAACAACAAGATTTAGAATACTTCCCTTCCCTTCTCTTCAAGCATACGTATTTTGTGCTTGCCAGTTTTTGGTTTTCTTTTCTGCATGCTTGCTTGTCCAATAAACCTTCAAAACATTCTCGGTAGGTGTTCTACAACCATATTAAGTGCAAATTTCGAGAATATTGTATCCTCAGGAAATCTATAGACCGTATTCAATATGACGTCAGCCACCAGACATGTTGGTGGACAAGATGCATACATTCCAGGACTACAATACATTAAGCTGTCAATCGATCGATGTTTAGCGATTGCACAGGGATCATTGACAGGTGAATGTATTGTAGTACTGGAATGCGTCTATCTTGCCCACCAACATCGCTGGCTATTGAATACGGTCTATTGTCCCCTTAAAAGACAAATAAAAAACATCATTCACTTTTTATTGGGAGAGCAAGAAACGTTAACGAGAAGAGTAAAATCGTACCCGTTAGAAACATGCCGAATGCTAGGATGGGAATATTTCCAGCAAGAGAGCAGAGTACGAGTCCGAGAGTTGAAAGAATTCCGCAGGCGATTATAATTGCGCGGGCTTCAAAGATCCTTGTAAATGGCCGTGCTAAAAGACCTGTTAAAAACAATTAACAATCTACTTTTAATAATTTATCATTGATAATCAATGCAGCACTTCATGCCCACTCACCCCCCTAAATTGAGTTCACATTTTTTAAAATAATTATATGTACAGTCTTCTAGATGTTTTGAAAATGCAATAATATTCATTGTTGGTTAGCATCACTGACCTCCACACAGCGGGTCTGAGTCGCCGATTGCAACAGGAAGTTGCTTTTTGCCCTTCTCAATGTGGCGGGAAATAATGCATACACCTGCTGGTGCACATACACCTGGCACAAAAAGTATCTCGGCATGTTTTTCGATCAGAATTGTGCCAAAGTCCTACCATTTTGAAAGTTTCGAAATATACATTTTATTGTCTAGGTCTTGCTCTTTCAATTAATACCTGGCTTGTAAAAAAGTGTGCAGAATGGCTGAGATAGAACGCGCCGAAAGTACCGTACCCCCCAAAACCAAAAGTTGCAGTTTTGGGATTTTTCAATGGGCATTGCAGTGTACTGGGACACGAACACGCGGACCACAATCAATATTGCAAGTAGGCTTTCTCGCTCATTCAGTCGGAAAACCTCTTTGTGTAAAATCAATACACACGTATTATTGCGTTGTACCACTGAAAAATCCTAAACTGCAACTTTTGGTTTGGGGGTTTGGGTCTTTCGGACGCTGTCTCTAAGCCAGTTTTTTTGAAAGTTTTTTTACAACAAACGTGTTAAGGAAAGAGCAAGACCTAGGCAACAAAGTGTTTATTTCGAAAACTTTCAAAATGGTCTGATTTTGGAACAATACTGACCGAAAAACATGCCGAGATACTTTTGTGCCAGGTGTACTTCAACACAGATGTTCTATTGTTATACAAAATTCCTTTAACTTGGATAATAAAGTGAAGTCATATTAAGAAAGGCAAAATGCAACTTCCTGTGGTTTCAATCGGCGACTATTCAACGGTGCGGCAGCCCGCTATCCATAGTAGAGGTCAGTGGTTGGCATGGAATTTGCTTCATTTTTGCTCTTATTTAAAGGCTGACTCAGAGATTTCGAAATATAAATTTTTGTGTAGTAATTAAAAATGGTCATCAAGAACTAAAGATAATTATTGCTAATTCCATAGTTAGAGATGAATCGGATTTAACGTTTCGTTTGGATACTGCTATCCCCGTCACTAGACTTGCGGATATAGTAAAATGTGCCATTTTGGCCGCCATTTTGAAAGGGCAGCCACTTTGGATTTTCTAATATATCTCATTGAATATAAACCATATGTTTAGACATCAACATCTCCACCATGGGACCAGAAATAACTTTAAGCTATTATACGTCGGAAGGCGCCATTTTGGCCGCTATTTTGAATTTTGAGGTAGAAGGAAGCCATTTTAGACTCATTCGTATTAGCACCCCCAGAAAAGACACTTTGGGCATAATTATTTGATCCAAACGGGCCTGGGTTTTTGTATTCTATGGACAAAATTGCTCTAGAAACCCCATCACACATAAAATGAACATTTCCCATGTACACGTGTCTGAGAGCCCGACTAACTCACTTAAAAAGTTCCCCAAAGATGCTGTCAGGGACACGACAAGTCCAATAGTCTGCAGTTTTGCCGGGAACTGACTATAGAGAACAGGAAACAATACACCAATGCCTTTACTGATGCCCGATTCCAAAAAATACAGGAGCCACACGGCTACTATGATGAACCATCGCTTGCTTTCACTCTTGTTGTCTGCTTCGAAGTTCATTGTTGCTGAGGGTTTTTTTTCTAGGAAGAAATAAATAATAATCTTTTAAAGCTCGGTCATTTCATTACTAGAGTTGAGACCAAAGGGAAAATTCCGACAAATTATGTCAACAGCTACTCTACTTTAAGGTTCCGTATAAAATTCGTAATTTCTGATTTCTTGAGCAAATCTCCTACTATGGCCAATGGGCCCTTCTGACTGGTGTAATACAGGGCGCCAGGCACGCTCTAGCTCTAGAACAAAATTACTTTTGCCGCACAGGGCGCCCTGTAGATTTCGAATAATGATGGTATAGGTCGTCGGGTGCCGTGTAGATCTAGAAGGATGAATTCTTTGTGGGCGTCCAGGCCGACGCCGCTCTTCATAAAATCGAATCGACTGAAAAAAAATGTGTCTACCTGTCGATAGACTTTACCCCAATCTCGGCTCTGTCTCTGGGTTTAGAGCCATACTATGCGTTAAAAGATAATGCTAAACTAAAAACTTGGGGATTTTTCATCTTACCACCCCCTGCCAACCAACTTGTCCACAGAACGTGAATTGCACAGGGCTCCTGGAATTAACACTAGGTATGGAGTAGTTTGAAGAGTCTAGTGTAATTTCAGTCGCTTAGCATTTTCATCACCGTGGACCCGAGGGAGGGTCTACCTGTCGAGCGCAGAGAACCGAAATATTTGGCGCCCCTTGAGAATTCCTGGATCCGTCCCTGACGTTTACGGGTCATCTTCTCCAACAACTCTTTTTTCTCCCTTAAGACGCTTGCTGTGACCGCGATTTCTTGTCAACTATAGCAGTCTCGAGGTCCATACTTTGAAGACTGATAGCCCTTGACAATAGGGGTAAAAGGTCACGGGCTACAGAGGTCAACATATGAAAAGCTATTAACACACCTAACATTTATGGCAAGGGCACAGACGCTCAAACTTGGTGGACATGCGTGCCGTGGAAAATAGACGTGATTTATGACAACTTCGACCCCAGAGTTCAAAGATCACTAGCTAGAGAGGCCAATATATAAAAGTTGTTGCCACACCTAGTACTTAAAGTGCAAGGACTCTCTGAAGCGCAAGGTTGGTGGACATGTGTACATAGATTGATTTATAACAACCACGAGTCACGACATATACAAAGCCCCTGAAGCTTCAACTTGGTGGGCAAATGTGTCATTGAACATAGATGTGCAATATAATAACATCAACCCTAGAGGTAAAGGTCACGAGCTACATTGGCCAATATATCAACAAATTGGCACTTCTAGTACTTCTTGTATTCATGCAACATACATGTATAATGGTCCTGAAGCTCAAACTTGGTCAATCTAATGTATGAATCATTATAACATTGACTCCATTGGTCAAAGGTCACGAGCTACTGAGGGTGATATATAAAAGAGATATTGATGCTACTCGTACTTATATTAGAAGACATTGAAACTCAAACCTGGCCAATCTATGTGTCATGGAACGTAGATGTATATGGCAACTTCGACCAGAGCGGTCAAAGGTCACAAGCTACAGAGGCAAATGTTACATAAAAACTGGCACATCTAGCAGTTAAATGCAAAGGGTCTGAAGCCTGCAACTTGGTGGACAAATGTGTATAAATTGAACATAAATGACAACCTCGATACTAGCGGACAAAGGTCACAAGCTACAGCGGCCAATATATAAAAACCTATTGCCACATATATCGCTATCGGCCTACACATTTGAATAGGATATGAAATAGATGGACCACATACAAATCATTTTAGCAATAGACATTAGATAAAAAAAAAAACGTGTATTTTAACAGTTCGGGCATGGGTTGATCTAGCACATGATGCCTCCTGGCGGCTTTGACGACACAGGATGTCTTCACCCAACATTGGGATTGCTCCACAAAAACATCCGTCGTAGTGTAGCGAGCATGCAAGAGCGTAGCTGCCAAGTATCTAATGTGAATCACCCAATATCTGGACAGAGACCAGTGGATAACCGCCTTAAATCCAGAGAGAGTTTCTTTAGCAAAATAAACCCCTTGAAACAGTCTCTAAGGAGTTTAAGAGAATCGCCTTGTGGAAAGAAAGACTTGCTATCAACCAAGTAAAATCTCTTGGTATTGAACCTGGTGAACATTTTCCACCTGGAGCTGACTCCTCATGAGCTGAATGGTGATCTCTCAACAGATTGCGAAACAGAACTGGCCGATCTAACGTTTCCTTGCAGAAGGGGGACTACCTGGAAGCAGATCAGGACACTACCTGTGACTGCGGAACTGCAACGCAGACAATGGGATATCTCTTGTCTGCCCAATGCTGGAGAAACAATTCCAATGAGCAGCTAGACATTGTACACACCTCTGGTGGATCATATTGAGAATCCTGTGTTGGGAATTACGATTAAGAACAGGAAGAACAGTCGGGCATGCCCCTAAACTAAGCTGCAAAACTATGCACCATTACCGTACTGACCCGAGTTAGTCCCATGCTGATTACAATCCCACTCACTCCCAGTTTTTTAAAGAATCGGGGCCCGTATTCACGAAAGCACACGAGCCAACTTTGACATAAGAGATTTCCCTTAAATATTGCACTTATATGTAAGGGAAATCCCTTAACACTCCTGGATTTAAGGGCAACTTTAAGGGACTCAAGGTCCCTTAAAAGTTACCCTTAAATAATACCATGGTAAAAACTGAAATTGTGATAGAATTAGAATATGGTCTTTTACGGCGCTACATTAAATTGGTAAAAAATATTGCACTTTAGTAGAGCAAAACAATGAGTAACAGTTGAGGAGAGAACCCCTTAAGTGTAATGGTACACTTAAGTGTAAGTGTGCTTTGGGAATAGGGCCCTGAAAAGTACTAGAAAATCCAGCGTTTTATCTAAAATCCCACCAAACGTCTCTTTGCTGAAATCACTAGATTGCATGTCAACTTATTTTATAATCATTATTGTTTTGGCTTTGTTTTTTGTTGTGATTTTCCTTTGCCTAAATTCGTTTAGTCTATGCTTTAGGTCATTGACAGGTATTTGTTGACGACCACACAACTTATTGGACAATTGAAAATATATGAATAGTTAGAGCTCTAAAAGTTGGACATGTTGATGATGATGTTTTTGATATAAGATGGAGATCCCATATAATCCCACCCCCTACTAATGCTAAGTTCATGCCTATAAAAACAGTTTGGGGACCTATCAACAGGTTCAGTTAGTAATTATTAGTATTTTAATCAGACATTTTAGCTCGTTATTAGCTTTGATAGCATTTATATGATTGTACTGGGAATGATGTGTTGAATTGGAAAGCATTATTAAATTCTTGCATCTAAATTGATGTTACAATCTATCGAAAAATCTGACATATTCATGGGCGCCGGACATATAAATCGGCGGAAATCCCAAGAAGCTCCTTGACAGTCCATTGATATTGTAACCCCCCAATCCAAGCCTAGTGTTGTTCACGCCGAACATGTGTAGAGGGCATCTTTAGACCAAACTGGTTTGGGATTTCTAAGATAAGACAAAATTTGTGTATGGGGGAAGTTTTTGGAAAGCGGCGCATAAAAACTTGCTTAGGGGTAAATTTTTTGGCAAAACTCGTTTAGGTACTTCGAAACATAATTTGTACACATGTGTACAATCATGTGTGTGCCATATCTGAGTGGTCTCCACCCCCCCCACCACCCCACCCACCACACCAACCGGGGAATAGAGGACTTTCAGTCGCTTATTTTACAGAGGAAGATAATGTTTCGCATAAGGTTATAGGCAGGAGGAATTCTAAATTTACGGATTGCTTGGAATTGCACCCGGTTTATTTTTTTAAAAACTTCAGACGAGGGGTGGGTACAGTCAATACTGTCAAATTTAAATGGGCAGGCGGCATTTAGGCAATCTTAAGATCGAAAAATTCTCCACTTTTTATGTTAATTATGCCATGGATCCTTAATTTGTTTGTTGTTCCTCTGAATTCTTCTAAATTTCTGTAAGATTAATTACGTGAAATTATACTTTGTACGGCAGTTTCCAGCACGTTGATAACCGGATTTTTTGTCACACATTCAAGATTAGTCTCAGTGTCAGTATAGTGGGCGCTAGCTCATTCAGAACCAACCATCATTCATTCATCATCATCTACTTTATTTTAGAGTTCTAAAAATAACAAATCACATAGACACTTGATAAATAAACAGGAGGATGACCAAAAGGCTAATGGCCGATAGGGCGTCAGCACCTAAATAGATTAACCTAAATTACAATTACTGTAAACATACATCAACAGAATAAAGACCTCTCAAAACCCGACCCGCAGTCACAAACCCAACATAAAAAACCCATTATTAAACCAATAGGCGCGAGACACACAACCAAAAGCATAATTATTAATAATAAAATAATGCCCAAAAATCAAACACAAGGAAAGCCACAGAAACATATCATTGCAGTAAAGTATCTAAAATAAGAAGGCAAAAACTAGATGTTATTTCAAAATCAGAGCTTTCATCAACATAGCCAATACCGTCTGAGATTACACGGTCGTCGGTTTACAACCACTTCCTTTCTCAAGCTATTGGATCAAGCAAAGAGGTTCTATATAGATAGAGGGCAAACGTTACGGATCTTTAGAAATTCATCGTTCGATGTTTTGCCGACCACAAAGAAAACCTAGAAAACCAACAATAGAAAGCAATGGCTGCCTCCGCTTCTTCCATACTGTGGGTGCCATTTGCATATATACTACTCGGTAGGTTGATTACAAAATTGATGTATGTGTTAGAGGTGGCCAGGTGTAATATAGTGCACCTGGATCCTTGTGCTCAGATCTCTTTTTTCTCATAATGCAATGCGCGCTTAGGTGAAAAAGATTGTATTCATTGAGGAGGTTCATTTAAATCAAGGACGAATGACGGTCATTCATTGTTGTGTGGGCCATGGCATGGGGAGGACAAAAATTAACCACCCAATATAGCACCCAACATCCAACAACTGATATTTTGGGCGGATTGTTTGTATAGAATTGACATATGTGTGTATACAAGCCAACCAACAAAATAATAGTTATTCCGTTGCAATATTAAAAAAGTCAGCGCCCAGCACGGACGACTGGTTTTGACTGGGCTTCACCCCCTTGGATCAATCAATGCCGACCACCGAGCCGTGGAACTAGCACAAGTGAGTATGGGTAGTAGGGAAAGTACATGTCATCATACCCGCAATTTTTCTGTTGCTATGTTTTATTCAGCAATTTTATATTTTATTATTTTAATTTATATTTTATGGATCAAATTTCAAGGTAATGGGCCGAGATGACCTGTATTCTCTGATTCTACTTAAGTGAATAAAAAAAAAAATTGTTGTGAATAAAAAAAAATGCAACGGGTGCAGAGACTTGACCTTGATAAATTAACTGAATCATAGATTTGTTGTTGTTTTTAAGGAATATTTAAGTTGAGTCAGGGGACAGTAACATGGCCTGGTGTAATTTTGAGCTTAATGTTCGGGTACGAAGTGTAAATGGTATTGCATTGAAAGCTTTATTGGTTATGTTGAAAGTGTCATGGTCAGGTGCAAATGGTATCGAAACACTGCGCGCATGCGGCATAGCTAAAATTAATGAGATTTTGTTTAATAGGTCTATGCGATCGGCTTATTAAGACACCACGGTAGTGTGTCCACCAAGTTTTAAAAATAAAAACTAAAAACCACCAAAAAAAACAGCCAAAAAAAGCATATTTAAAATAGCCAAGATACAAACGACCACAGCAACGTGAGATAATAACGAACAACCTCCCTTTGTTTGACGCGCGTTTGAGAGAAATAGCAATGGTGGCAATATCCTCAATAATCACTTAACCGCTCGCAATACACACCCAGAGCATGGTATTCAACACAAAGATATTGGAACATTTCATGTGCAACTATGAAATAAGAAGAAAACGGAAACGATGAATTAGAAGTACTTTCAAACGGTTTAACTTATAATGATTATTAGTGGCAATTAAGAGCGAAACTCTTACTAGTGGTCTCACAGACTACAGCCTTTATTACGAAAGGGATATAGCCAAATTAAAACTAAGTTCATAGGATCGTCATGATGGGGATTTAGTGATATATTGAGGTAATCACTCGATGCAAGAAAATGCGTTTCACGGGATTCTTTGTCAACATCACTACTGAACTCATCACTTACTATCATATCCAACAATTTGCGTGATATGCAGTAAGCTTCCTTCGTGGCCGAGCGGTCAAAGCGTTGCGACGCAGTGGTGTAACCAGTGGGGGGCAGGGGGGAAAGCTGCCCCCCCACCCGGAAACAAAAAATCGGGAAGGGGAGCCAAAAAATGGGAAGGAAAAAAGGGAGAAGGAAGAGAAAAAGAGAAAGAAAAAGGGGGAAAAAGAAGAAGGGGAAAAAAGAAAGAAAAATAGGGAAAGAGAAGAAGGGGAAAAAGAAGAGGGAAGAAGAGAAAAAGAAAGAGGGAAGAAGAGAAAGGGAAGGGTAAAGGTTGCCCAGGCTGGGTCTACTCGGCGAGCACAGCGAGCCGGAAAAATTGGTGCCTGAAAAATCGGGAAACTTCTTGAGTCTTGCCCCTCGGAGGCTCAGGTCTGGTTACGCCCCTGGTTGGACGTTATTGATTTTACTTTTGGATAGTCTCTTGTTGTCGGTTCGAGTCCGGCGGTAGCCCACGACTTTCAGCACATTAAAATTACACGAGAGTAAGATCATTTTCTTTACTTACGGTCACCTTGGGCATTGAAGTTTATTGAATAGAAGTATAATTCATCTATAGTTCAAACATTTCCAAATCTTTTTATTACGATACGCGGTAGTGTGTCCACCAAGTGTTAAAAATAACAACAACAAAAAAGAAAAAACAGCAAAAAAGCATTAGAACATCCATGACACAGGCGACACACACCGTGAGTATATTATTAGAAACGACCCCCCCCCCCCCCACGCGTGTTTGACGAGTAAAACCACTAGGTGGGAGTATCGTTAACGACCGCTAAACTACTCGTAATACAATAGCTCAGCATGTATTTCAACCCTCAGAAGTATATTTGGTACAACGGAAACGACGAGTCAGAAATGCATGCTTTCAAACGGTCATGTATAGCGATTATTAGTGGCAAAATGTGAAACTTAAAAAACGGTCTCACAGACCTACAGCCTTTATTACGAAATTAATATTGACAAAATTTAGTACATGTTTTTGTTTTTATCCTCATGATGTGCCTTTTACTGCTAACATTGAAAATAATTGACTTCATACAAAGAAAATGATGTTTAACGGAATTCTTTTGTTCAACATCACTAATGAAGCCTCACTAGCATATACAACTAGTCGTGTCTTATTCTACAAGCTTCCTCCGGCAGCAGTCTAAACGATAGGCGTCATTGATGTTACTTTTGGTTAGTCGGTTGTTGTCAGTTCGAGTCCGCCTGTGGCCCACCACTTTCGGCATATTAAAATTATGCTAGTATTCAGTTCTGGTGATCATTCTCTTTAATTTGTAGGCTAACGGTCACCCTGACCATTGAAACTGATATGGAAGTATATGTAATTGTTAGTCTTCAGTTATTGTCAGGAAACACCAAGGTTGTCAATTTCGATTTTACAATGAATATTCATAACAATAGATATGAAGATCTGATATGCAAAAGGGCTTACGTCCATTTTTACCGAAATTGAGTTATTTGTATTACGTTATAATGCCAATAAAAATATACATTTTGGTGCTTGTTTGACTTTCATACCCCTTTCCCTTCCTGAGATATCGTAATTTTTCCCTTTCGGAAATCTTCGGGAATTTCCAGAAATTTTGACTTAAAAAGACTATAAAATCTTGTTTTCCTTTTTTGATGTTTTATGGTAGCCTTTAATGTTATTTAACTTTTAAAACCAGAATAAACTGTTTTTATGTGACTATGTGTGAAAAAATAATTTTAATTAACAAATGTTGCTGTTTCGGAAAAACTTTAAAAATGACAGAAAATGGCATTTTGACCAATTTAATTAAATTATCATAATTTTAAAAATGAGATATTCAATTAGTTCTTTTTGATTTTAAAAACAGTCAAGCTGAATAATGTAGTAACAAAAGATTGAATCAATTTTAATCACAAAGGTGGTTTTTAGAAAAGGGGTAAAATGGTTATTTTGCAAAAGGGCTTACATCCACTTTTTCAATTAAAATTAATTAATAAAAATGACATTTGAATTTTCTTACCTTTTTTATATTGTCTTACACTGGTTCTAAAAAATAAACTTAATATTCAAACATTATAACTCCTTACTGACACCGTATCAGTTTTTCCTCTTTTTCTCGAAAGTGCAAACATGGATGTAAGCCCTTTTGCATATCAGCTCTTCATATGTTGTCTTTGAAGTATTTCGTAAAAATATATCTAAAAAAGTACTACCTAGGACGGAAAATGCGACAACAAATATTAAAATAATCCGGTGATTTTCTCCAATTTGAACCGAAAAATTAATATCACAGGGAAAATTCCTGCCGTCTATTGTATGGGAAGCTGCTTCATTTCTTTCATACCAGAGACAAACTAGTTAAAATTTATCAAGAAAAACGAGCAATTAACTAGTGCTCCTGGACAAAGTGTAAGCGGCCGTACAAGCACACAAATCTGCAATGTAATTCATTGCATTGTCAGAGCCCCTATATGAAAACTATCGATTCATAATACAACATCTAAATTTCGTTGAAACTTCTCGGGAATCTGTCAAGGGAATACAATTCGCCAGAATATTCTAAACTACCTTTGATGGCCCACTGGTCTAGATAAGGAAATTATTGATTTTTATTTTGGGTGTTCAGTCGGTTCGAGTCCGGTCGAGCCTACCATTTTCGACTTATTAATTAAAGGAGAACCCGTTCAACGAATAATATTAAACAATATACACAATAAAATAATTATTGACCACATATCGAGTGGTTTCAAAGAAAAACGGAATTATATAACCCTAACAATTAATTAAAACCATCTAGTCTGATCATGTGCTATTTAAAAATCGCGCTAGTGTATAGCGTGTTATGTGATACGACCGGCACGTTTAGGTCACACATGCCATAGGAAATACACATTATGAACGCATCATGTGTGAAGATGCATGACGCTACTGTGCCGTCCGTATCGCATAACACAAATACATATCCCATATACAGTAGCGCGAATTTCAAATAGCGCGTGGTCAGACAAAATGCTTTTAATTCGTTTTATGGTTAGTATAACTCCGTTTTCTCATGAAACCACTCCATATGTGTTCAATAATTGTTTTTTGTAGCGTATATTGTGTAAGTTATTCTTGATAAAGTTCTCCTTTAATGTTGTTATATATAGTAAGTCTCAGTTGGTGCCATCATTCTTTTTAGTTGAGATGATTAATTTAATGATATAAAGTAGAAATTCAAGTACTAAAAGTACTGAATTGTTATTGAGATTTTCATTAATATGTTCTCTAACAAAAAGATGTCCTCTGGCTAGATCGGGTTGCGTACACTCCCGTAAGATTTTACAGGTATTTCATTTAAATTGAATTCGAATGTTAATGCCAAAAGGCTAATATGGTATTGTGAAATTCATGCGTTGCTTCGGTTTGTAAATTTTACCTGTTCAGACATAATGTTCATATTTTGAAGGAAAAACCATGAATGCAGCACTTTTGCTTGCCAAATTTAGTATTTTTAGTTATTTTTAGCCCGGTGGGGGGGTTCCGGTGTCTCTTATGCGCTTTTCGCCAGTTTAAAGGATTCTGAGTGATGTAACTTTATTTTATAAGCTTATCGTAGAAATTAACATGCGGTTTCCTTAGAATTTCCACGTGTCCTGTTGGTAAAATATGTCTTTTCCTAAATGCAAAGCAGTAACTCATTCGTTTCTTTTAAAATATAAAATACCAGTGTATTATCACAAAAAGGGACAAAAATACACTTCCACAATTTTATGCCCTTTTTAATCATATTTTTGTGAAGAAGGCCTAAAATTGCCGAAATTTTAAAATCTGAATATCTCAGTAACTGAAGGAAATGTTAATGTCGAAAAACACTAAAAGTTTTATTTTCCAACTATAACAAATTTATATAAAATCTCAAATTTTGATAGCTATTTGATGTTCACAAAAATAAAGGAAATCTACCAAAAAACGTTCAACGTAAAAAGCCACCAGGTTTTAAAAAGAGTACGAGCCGTATAAAGTTAATAAATGTTAAGAGAGCACCAAGTATACTCAAGTCTTTAACTTTTGCATAGTTATCGTTATCGTTGACAATCTAGTCGTGACGAGTTGCGTGAAGAAAACAAAAAGCTCTTTTAAGGAAAGCAAAACTCAAGGTGACATTGTACCAAATATATAACACAACACTAGATATACCCAAAGACGTTCTAGACGTCACCAAAGTCAGCATCTCACAGCCCTCGACTACCCAGATGATCTAGCTCTAATAGCCGATCTGATATGTGGTGCACAAGATTTACTAACATCATTTGAGAATGCTGCATCTAAATGCATACATCTAACTGCAAAGAAGATGGAATTTGACCGCCAATGAGGAAGATAATCCTCAACCGGCAGTACAGACGTTACCACCAAAGAGATCAGGGACCTTCAAGTAACCGGTGACCTAGTTGCCGACAGGCAAGAAAAAGACTTCCTGCCACACAAAGGACCAGTTGGAATGCCCTCTGCAATTAATAAACTACACAAATATCGGTAATCTGCTATCTCCAAGTTTTTTTTAGAAAACTGTGTAGAGGAATACTGTTATATGGATCTGAGACCGACCATGAAGAAAGCTAAAGGATAAATTGGATGACACACATACAGCTCAATGATTTACCCCACTGACTGGAAAACACCGAAGAGCCGTTTGAGCAACTACTCATCTTCCACCGCCCTGTTCTTCAGGGGCCTGAACGACTTTACCAATACTGATACCTAAAACTCCGGTATATAGACCCTCATCTCTGACGGTGTCTACGATCTCATGACCCGCTGTTGGACCCCAAGACTCAACAGTTTCAGCCATCAGGATAAGTGATTCTTCAAATGTCGTTCTATATGGATTGTCCTCTTGGAACCATCTGCTACTAAGCAAAATAGGGTCTTTGGGTGACAGTGGGAGGATTTGCAAAAATAATACTAAGGTCTCTACGTTGAAAGTTTTTTTAATAAATATGAGATGGGTGACACAACTGGGAATGGGGGTAGAAACAGCTACATTAAGCAGCACCTCAAAAGTGGGAGTTGTTGTGACCAATAATAAGACGAAAACCCATTACCGGCCAAATTTGTACCTAATGGGCTCAAGTCTCTATTTGGCAAAATTTATGTTCTCGGCCCCAATAGTACGAATAATAATTTCAGTCTTACATATGAGGGCGCATCACAAGATTGAAAATAAAGTTCTCCCACCCTCTGCAAACTCTCCTCTATGGGACTCACGTTCGATCAAATAACCATTTCGACCCATTAAAAACCTTGTCCTTATTAAACTTAGTCATAAAGGCTTAAGCTTCCAAAATAAATTGGAGTTATCGGGCCAGAGGTGGCCAAAATTGTCAAGTACTTAAATGTCATAATTGCTCAAAAAATGATTTACGTTAATATATTACAAAATAAAAGGTGAACTGGTAATTAAATGCTGGAAAAAGAATTGTGGTATTGGGCCAAGTGTCCATTCTGGCAAAATTTCAGGTTACCGGCCAATAGTACGATATTGGGGGGGGTGGGGGGGGCCTATGATACCTAAATTCACATGGAAACCTTCTTTGTAAATCAAAAACAAATACCTCAAAAAAGAATTAGACCATACACTGAGGTAGATGTTAAGAATTTAAAAAAATGCATTTATGTATTGAGAGAGGTGACCAAAATGGACTTACATTCTAAAGTATAGTCAAAAACCATTTTAAATGACTTAAAATTGTCATAAGAGTAAAAACATGCAGATTACTTTGCCCAAATCATATTATTAAGAATCAAATAAAAAATGAGTGTAAAATGGTGTTATAAATTGCTTAACTAATGGAATCTGTACGTTGGGCCCAAGTGTCATTCTGGCGAAGTTCAGTTCCCGACCCACAACCCCAATGTACGGAAAAATTTTTGTCTGAAAAAATGAGGCCGCAATTCAAACACTTTTAAACAATCCCTAAAAGTGTTTTCAATTGATTCAGCTGAAACCAATCGCACCAGCCCCATAAACATTTCGGCCCAATTACACCTTTTCCTATTTCAAAATGTATATGGAGGGGGGGGCTATTTGGGCATATGATATCCTGAATTAAATCAAATCTTCTTTTAAATGAAAAAACAAATACCGCCAACAAGAGTGTATGACCATAAAAAAATCAGTTGATTAGATAGTCAAAAATGCTTCAAAATTGAATTTGTACGTATTGGACAGAGGTGACCAATTGCCCCGCAATACTTAAGTATACGGCTATTAAAACAAAAAATTTGTATTTTTTTAAATGTTGTAATTGCTCCAAACCTGCCTTTTTAAAATTTGCCCAAATTATATTTTTAATAATAATACAAACATAAAATGAGTGAAAGTGGTCTAATTGCTCAAAAAATGGAAATGTGTACGTTATGGGCCCCCCAAGGTGTCAATTTCTTCCAGGGTAACGGCCCGATACGTACGAAAAAATATTTTTTGTCTGCAAATGAGGGCGCAATTACAGAACTTAAAAAAAAGTCTCCAAAAGTTGTTTCATATGACTCAAGCTGAAAACAATTCGCTCCCATACATGTCGACCAACACAAAAAAAATTATGTCCGTAGCTTTCAAACTTGATAATGGAGAGGGTGGGTGGTGGTAGGGGGTTATTTGGGCCCCAAAAAAATTATGGGGGGCTGTTTGGGCCTCTATGATACATAAGAGAAATCAATTCTTTGTTAAATCAAAAACATACCTCAAACAGAATTAGGACCTTAAAAAATTGACGTGAAACTAGTAATAAAAGATTTCAAAATTTGAATTTGTAGTATGATCAAGAGGGGGTGACCAAATTTGCCCACATGCTTAAGGATAGTCTAAAACCAAACATTTTGAAAATGACTTAAATGGTCATAATTGCTAAAACATGCATTTTTACGTTGCCCAAATCACATATATAATAATACAACAATAATAAAATGAATGAGAGGATGGTATTAAATTGCTCCAAAAATGGAATCCCTGTCGTAATTGGACCAAGTGGTCATTTTTGGCACAATTTCAGGTTCCACGGCCCAATAAGTACGAAAAAATAGATTTTAGAAAATGAGGCCGCACTTAGCACAAGGGCCGCATAAAGCTGTTTTTCATGATCAGCTAAAACCAATTCGGCCCCATACCATTTCGACCCATTTTAAACATTGCCTATTTCAAAATGATATGGGGGCGGGTGATATTGTGCCTATGAGATCTAAATTAAATCAATCTTGCAAATCAAAAAACATACCTCAAACAAGATCTATTATACTATAAAAAAATGGTAGATAGTCATTAAAGCTTCAAAATGAATTTGTAGGTATAGGGCAGAGGTGTCCAAAATTGTCCACATTCTAAAGTTTAGGCTAAAGCAAAAAAAAAAAAACAAAAACATTACTAAAATTGTCATAATTGCTCAAAAACATGCGTTTTTACGTTGCCCCACGTCATATATATAATAATACAAACATCAAAAGATCATAAATGATAAAAAATTGGAATGTGGACGTATTGGCCCAAATTTCAGGTTCCCCGACCCATAAGTACGAAAACAATTTTGGTCTGACAAATGTGGGAGCAACCTGCAGAACTTGAAAGAAAAAAAGTCCCAAAAGTTGGTTTTCTTGATATCTCTAGGTCAGCCTAAACCAATTCGGCCCCATAACCATTTTGGCCAATTAAAAACGTGTCCTATTTCAAATACCGTCTATGGTGGCCGATGATACCTAAATAATCAAATCTTCTTTGTAAATAAAAACACACATAACTCAAAAGACGATTTTAGACAATAAAAAATGAGTTCAGATAGTTATTAACTGCGTCAAAAGGGAATTTGTATGTATTGGGCCCACCCCAGTGTCATTTTTTTGGCAAAAATTCAGGCTCCCCGGCCACTATAGAAGTCATTAAAGCTTCAAAATTTAATTGTACGTATTGGGCCGAGGTGACCAAAATAGCCACAATCATTTGACGTTGCCCACATCCTCCCCCCCCCCCCCCCCCCCCCCCCCCCCCCCTATTGTATGATAAATACAAATTATAAAATGAGTGAAATGGTCATAAATTGCTCAAAAATGGAATTTGTACGTATTGGCCCCAAGTGTGATTTTTTGGCAAAATTTCCGATTACCCGGCCCAATACTTACGAAAATATTTTTGTCTGAAAAATGAGGGCGCACTTACAAAACTTTAAAAAGTCCCATAAAACCAATTCTTCCCCATAACCATAAAAGTTACGTGTAAAATTAGAAATGACGTAGTACCTTATTAAGACTTTGATGATGTGTTTTATGTTGTGTATCCTGATTTCTTACATGTTCCTTTCTGAAATGTCATGATGTCATTCAATATCATTTTAAATTTTTTAAAATGTCATTTTAAAAATTAACATGTTACTCCACAAACTTACACGTAAAATAAGAAATGACTTGTTGTTTTAAAAGTTACGTGTAAACTTGAAATAACATGTTACTTCACAAATTTACGGGTACAATTAGAAATGACATGTTATTTTAGTAAAACAACATGCTAATTCTAAAGTTAGGTGATAAAACGTATCGAGCTATCATTGGTCAATTCCAGATAAAGGAAGTCTTTGATTGGTGTATTTTATGTCTGATTTCTTACATGTAGGCCTAAAATAAACAAATGACATGTTATTTTAAATGTTACTAAATTAAGGGGACTCGCCTAGATTCAACTAAGAATTAAAAACGTTTGGAAACTCTATTAATTCTTGAATATGTATTGACATCAAGAAAAACTAAAACAATCCACACAAAAATTTCTAAAATTAAGAGAAAATGTTGTCATATTTCATTCAGTGTTTCTAATTCCTAAAGTTTTGATCCTCGAATGGATTTACCATTTCTAGGCTAACTCTCCCCTTAAGTAAACTTTAGTAGGTCAATATATTAGCTGGTATGAAACTGTATGCATGATGTAATTTTGACATAATTAATGCATATTTAGGATGTGATCCAAGACAGAATGAAGTAACTTGTAGTGGGTCTGGTTGTGCGTTTTGTATGTATTCTCTTTACCACCAGATCCCAATTATGGGAAATAAAAAAAGGCAAGAAAAGAAAAAAAAGAATGTTGTTGCTTTGTGTTATTTGTTCTCAGTTTTGTGTATTTTTGTTTTATATCAATCCAGTACAGATTGAGAATGTTCAAACTAAA
>JAMKCH010059462.1:0-11006 GCA_023653785.1 Ophioderma brevispina | reverse complement strand
GGATTGCCGAATCCAAAAACACAATGGCAGGGACTATCCACAATGGCAGGCTATCCACAATGGCAGGCTATCCACAATGGCAGGCTATCCACAATGCAAGGAGTCCAGGGGCCGCTTAAGGCCCTCGGTGGCATGTAAAGCTAGCGGCAGAGCCCTGGTGGGGGGGGGGGGGTCAAGCAGCCAAGCCCGGGAAAAATATGCATTTTTTTCAAGTGGCCTTACTTAAATGTCATCTTTCTGTCTTTCTTTTTTTAGACCTTGGGGTTGCAACGTCACTCCACAACCCCCTGGCCAGAGGGGGTATTGAGACCATCCCACAAAATGCCACCGCTTTTGGAAATTTCACCATAGGAATGTGATCCCATACAATCCTATTTAACACCAGAAAACAACCATGAACTGTTACTCATTTTAGCCCCACAAAGGTTAGTACTTTTAGCATGATTATGAAATTCTTGTTGGTTTCTGAAAACTTTGGAAAACACTTTGAATCCTTAAGTACTGCTGTGTGTTAGTACAGTCACAGTATAGGCATATGCTATGGCCATCATGGGATGATTGAACTTATTAAAGGATGCAAAAACTATTATACACTCTTTGTGTTGCTTATCCTGATCCCGTCACTCGCATTGCTTTCCTGGGTCCCCAAACGTTTGGTCATACCATGCTTAATGCATGAAATGAAAACGACTTTGTGCATTTTTTGGTGTAAGGCAGAACCCTTTATCCCTAAGGGCTTAAATAGACCTCTTTATCACAAAATCAGATATTTTTACCATCCAATATGGTAATATAGTCGAGAATACAGTCAGTAAAGACACACAGAGTATTGTATTAATAGTAAAAAAGAAATACCTGGCATGTATGCTTATGCTGTTCCACGCAACTTTGGTCTCTCCCACTCACAACTAACTAAAGACGCAGGTACATACTAATGAAATGCAACCGCTGATTGGCATGATGGAGATGGTGGGGTCCATGCACCACCTTGGGAGAGTTCACTGTAAACTCATTCCCTGGTAAAATTTAAGTAAACACAGCAAATCAAGGCGAATGCATTGTACTTTCAAACCGGTTTGGGTTATAAGAGAAAGTCTTTTCTCAAGACTTATTGGTGTCCTGCTACGGTCCTGCGGAACGTTATACTGCGCATAACTACCACCAGCCGTTGTGCCACCCAACCAATAATTGGGAACGAGATATTTTAGAGACAGATTGTTTACGTTCCAAAAGTAAATGTTTGGTTGAATTTGAAGGCGGAAGAAAAGGTGGTTTATCATTTGCGAGCTATAAATAAGTAGCCGAATCCCTTCTGCAAAAATCTCTAGCGAAGTTGGCATTGACAAGGAGTATCAGAAAAGGGTTGAAATATAGATTGTACCATTGACATGCAAATTCACATTTTTGGTTCATGAGTTGATGTTTGACCTCGAAAAGAGGTCAACAGTCGCTTTCAACAGTGTCAATGGTGACCGCAGGATTCCCACGTATCCCAGCATATCAAGCAATGATTCGAGGAGGTGCGTCTGCTAGTCAGGATCTTGACTATTATTGATCGGCTGTACCTACGTGCTTGGGTAGTCTGAGGCATAAAGCGAAGCCCAAGACATAGGGCACCAGCGTACATGTAGCGAGTGTGCTTTAATGTGTCCTTCATCTCATGACCTGAGAGTTGTCAATAATGTGAAAAGAAAATCTTGGCGGAAATACACCTATCCCAGACATAAAATGATATCTAGTAATAGGCTTATATATTTATACTACCTTTTTTTTAATGTTGTAATACCTTACCAATGAACAAGGACCTTTTTGTGATTTCACAAAAACATAAAATTTGTGATGTGGAATTGTGAAATGATCATGGAAAATACCCCCTTATAATCCTACACACAAGCATGGGGATACCTGAAAGTTTGCCGAATGATGGAACTGGGTGGCCTATCACTCCCTTTTCATACCTCACACACCCCAATGCATCCGCAAGTCCCCGCTGCATACGCGCCTTTCACCATTCCCTCCTATCTCACGTTATCCGTACTCCTTACCTAGATTCTGCCTTCGTCGGTGTAACCCACTCATGCTTGGGATTGCTGATTCGGGGCATATGTTATTCTTACAACCAGGGGGGGAATGATAACATCATTGGCCCTTATTAAAGCATCATCCTACAGAATCATGGTGGTGTTGCCTATTATTTTACGCTGCCATCAGAAAATTGTCACAATTTTTCACTTCACCTAGGCAGTCAAGCGCAACAAAAATCTGAAACGTGATGTGGTATAGCGGTTAGAGAGCTTGCCTTGGACCCATGGTCCCGGTTCTAATTCGCGGGGATATTGCGGAATTTATCTTAGGTACTCAATCTGGATTTAATTTGAGGGAGCTATTGAGTAAAATCAGAATTGCCACTCTCTCCTGGTTCACTTGATATGGGCAAATGAACTATGAGAAAGCTTCTCACGTACCAAGTGTGGGGGTCATCCTGTTTGGATGTAGAAACAGGGGCTGAGTACGTGCTGCGTTTGAAAGTTGCTTGTCTCTGTTCTAAATATGTTAAATGAAATAATTGTAATATAAAAAGAATTGTTAAGCGCTGTGATGCGTGGTTTATCCTTGTAAGAGCGCTATATAAAATGCCTGCATTATTATTAATTTATATTATATTATGACCTTGAATGACTAGAGAAAAATGTTGATATCAAATGTTGACTACATCCACCAGGTTTCATGACCATAAACCATTTGTCGTATTTGACATTGGATGACCCCAGATGACATCCTTGAATTTTTTTGTATGAAATGTGAACACACCAACCAAGTTTCATGGACATACAACATGTGAAGGATGTGAACTTGGGATCTGACCTGGCAGGACCTTAAATGACCTTCAAAATTTTTGGGCATGAAATATTGACCACACCCACCCAAGTTCATCATACAACCACAATTCATTCAATGTCAGTTGGAAATTCCAGTTTTATATGCGAATTAGGTACTATATGAGCTCTTAGTTTCAAAGATGCCCCTGTAATCGACACCCCCATGACCTTTAACCCCAATTTAGCATGCACATTAATGGGGCTTAGCTTTTAGGGCAGCGCTTATACGGCCTATGACAAGTTTGGTGATCAAAGCATTTCATTTGTGGCAGGAAAAAACGAATTATAGATTTTCAAAGAACATGCCCATTTAATCGACCCCGTGACCCTCATCAAAATTAAAGTACACCACATTATGAACTTGGGATGATGGTTCCCTCGATCACGTTTGGCTGCAATTCGCAACAAGCGTTTGGGCCAGGAATAACAATTACAAACTTAGCAAATCCAGCTTCCTTCACTCGCTGCACAAGTTGACCTCTAAATGACCTTTGACCTAGCCGGGAGGTGGACCTTTTAACCCCACCATGACATGTAAGGTCTATGTGTGACATATGAGCGGACATTTGGTGACAAGTGGACGTTAACGGTTGTTAATCGCATGAGCAATTTGAAAAGGTTAAACCAAATGTATGATTAAATAGGCAAATAGCTAATTAAAATCAGAATATCAAATGAAGTGCAGCCAAAAAAGAAAACATGATATTGGGCCCTCCATCTACATCCTACCAAGTTTAGAGGTAAATCTGGGATAGTGTTTAGCCCGCAGAGCATTTTAAAAAAGGTTAACTGAAACATACGACGGACGGAAACACACAGATTTTGATTAGTATGGGCCTCAATGAAAAATTCGTTCAGGCGACACAAAATGATCTAATTTAATTGAACCTTATATTGCAAGTCCTGCGACCTGGCCCCCCCCACGGTGTCACATTTTTTTGTAAACTCGGTGGTTGCTGACAGATACCAAGGCCCTCAGCATTTTGGAAATATTATAGTTAAGGATTTAAAGGCCTGCAGTGAGAGAGGGAGAATGCATACCCTTGCCAAATTACAGATCTCACCCTGAGGTCTGGTCATTATTGGGATCGAATGGCGTTCCCCACACTGTGCGTTTTGGCACGTTCGGCAGCAGCCTTCCACAAATTTTTCGTAGATCTTTGCTTCGCACAAATGTGACGTGAGGCAGCCGTGCAGCACTGGCCGTGATTGAAGAAAAGGGCAACGTGGGCTGCTTTCTACAGCTTCTTCAACTGTGAAAGGAAAAAAGAGCCCCAAAATACATACTCATGATTATGGTCAATAAGGATTCCTCATGTACTGAGAAATGTACTAACATCTTCAGCTTCATACTTTTTTTCCCTCCCCCCTCTTAAGTGCTACTTCCTCACCACCTGTTTCACCTTCCTCTTACCACAATCTGCAACCACCAACCTGTGTTGCGATTCTCCTGGAATCACCTTACCATTCTTCAGAATTGCAAATCAATCTCTGCCTCATTTCTTCTGAGCTGAAAGTCACTTTCCTTTTGTCCTCTTTCCAACCTTCAAATATTGCTTCCATAAGTCCTTCTCATCAACGCCAACAGCATATTCTTCGTCAGCTTTCTGTCCCCACCCGTTCCCTTTCCGGAACACCTTCAAAACCTTTGCTCCTTTTCCCAACACCCCCATTAAGGCCACCAAAAACACAAAAACCAATCATCCACTCTTTGGACCATTCTCAACCATCCATCATAAAAAGCTCCTTCTCGTCATATTACTACCACTCTGAGAAGGAAAGCGCAAAACGACCTACTACTTGCCTCATAAACCATTATGACTGTCATCATCCTATCACTCCTTCTCACCTCAACTACCTTCTCACACAATCCTCTTTCACCACGACTCCCACACCCCTCATCCATCATTATTCCCACCCATTCAAAGTTATACCCTCCATCATCCTAGCCCCCTCCCCTCTCCACCTCACCTCCTGTCCACCACACACACATGTCCACCCTCCCTTTCTCAGCTCCTACTCATACTCCCCACCATTTCCAACTCCATACCTCACCCGAGCCACACATTGGGCTTCAAGCTGTCACAAAGCAAATTGCGCCGCCCTGTGCGGCCGAGGGGGATTCTTAGCACCTTCTTTTTGTGTAGGCAGGTGCTGCCCACCCCAACTTGGTCTGGTGGTGCCATATCTAGTTGCCACCATGAGGGTTTATGGAAGCAAGAATATAATCATTGGATGCCCTTTATGATGCCAATTCACCCTTTATTGGCAGTGGACCTAGACTTTCCCGACCAAAACATATACCAAGTCCAAAAGCTACAAGGGGCAGAGTTAACAGTGCTGGAATGACCGTCCATTAGCTCTTTAGAGCCAGCGCTTTTGTAGGTAGATTTTCTTTTTAGTTGAAGGGTTAACCCAGATACACTCCCATCAGCTTTCTTAATAAAACCGATGGGATGCGAGTGACGGTTTTTAGCCGCGACAAACCACGGGCCCTGGAAAACAGGTAGTATTGCCTACCAGGAGACAGTAGCAGCCTTAAAAAAACTTGACTGACAGTAATCTATTGCCCAATTTCAATAGAGATCGTATTAAAACTATGTTTAAAGAAATCATGTTTGCCTGCATTGAAATTCATGCTCGTAGCCCTGGGGATCTATTGCTACGGCAGTGACCTGGGGTGACGGAACATACGAATAATGTACCATAGCTCTTTCCTATTGACGACCTTACAAAACACAGAAATTACACAAAAATGGCACAGACAATCTTTACCACTTCAAATGGTTGTATAGTCCAAACATTTATGATTAATTTCAAACGATATTTAAAGGGAGGCGGAGATTTTTGAGGATAATAAATCCTCTAATTTAACTTGATTATGTAAACACGTTTCGAGGTTATTTTTTTAGACAACAAGTAAAAAAAAACTGTTTTGTGACTTGCATATTATCGTAATCATCCCCATAGAAAGGCATGCTTTGATTTTCTGTCATACAGACAGAAACTTATAAATCATCATAATGATCTTAGAACATAAAGACAGGGTATTCGGCTTATTCACTTCAGTTTGTGATCTAATACATTGTAATGAGCCAATCATACAGGTCAGGTCATACGAGGGTAGTGCCAAGGGGTTAAAGCCAATACCAAAATTATATAAAACAAGCTAATAAGTATTATAAAAATCTGTCTGAAAAAAAAATACCACAGAAACGACAAGATGGCAGAAGTTTATGGAAACAATGAGGCCATTGTTTCTCAAGAGTCAATGAGTGTGTAATGGCCCTAACTCTGCCCTTATACGGACAAGGAAGGCAGATACCGAAGATTTTATTTTGATCTTCCTTTGCCTCCTATAGTTTTTCCAGCCCTAACCTGTAGTGTTCTGTTGTATTTTTTAAATTTTGTCTTTCTTTTTGCTTAACTTTTTTTACTAACCTTTAAGCATATACTTATTACTTATATTTGTTTTAATTGGTGCTTTGAATTTTGTGATGTTCACAATCCACCAACAATATGTTTACAATGAAAAAGTGCAAGGTTCCAAAACACCAGGGCCAACAATTGCAACCTGTGATGCCACCATCTTGAGTCAAAGCTAGATCCTGAGTATTAAGGTGACAAGAAGGATAGCAAAGAAAACAAGCGGTTCTCGAACCAAAAGTGTCACCTGCTTGCGTTCAAGTTTCCTTCATGATATTTTACAAATTGACCTCATTATGACCTTTGAATTGGACCTTGACCTTATCATAAAGAGGTTCCCTGTTGCATGCATGGCCCAAGTGGTTGCAATTGGACTTCAACCTTTCAAATTATTGCATATTTGATATTTCAGTTCCATTTCATAACTTAAACGGAAGATGATCCTTTGACTTGGTATGTGACCCCTTGACCACATCATATAATGGTTCCCAAGGGCATGTATGACCCAGTTCTGTTGCAATTGGACTTCTACTTCTCAAATGAGATAAACTTTCTCAAAACTTTAACCTTCCAAAACATGGTCACCGGATGACACAAAACTTAACCTTTGGAAAACATGGCCACATAGATTAAGGACTGGTATATGTTCATTCTTGCAGGGGACCAAAAAAAGCATTACTTACGATCAGCATCGAGAGGATTACCTGAGGGCTCTTTCCCCCAAGTTTCAAGGGTCACCTTCTTCAAATGTGTCATTCCTGCAGCTTGCTGGAATAAGTTTTCCCACCTGGAATGATGTAAGTTTAAAAGAAAATGAACACAAAAAACTTTAACATGAAATGAGTCAATATTTTTCTCATGTAGCTATTGGGGTCCAGTTACAATATTTTGAAAATTATAAGTATTCCATAAATGAAGTAAATCTTATTTGAATTATTGGCTTCACTAAATATGGATTCCTTGTGATCTGTTGGTTCCATCATGAGTTTTTTATGCCTACTTCACCAACCCTTACCGGACAGTGGCAATGGATGGCAATGATTCAAATTTGCCTCTCTGGTCATCTCCATTGGTAAGATTTAAAGTTGCATTGAGAGATTTTGAGGCACCCAAACATTGCGTCATAATAGTAATTTCAATATAAATTAGACATTCAATGAGAATTCTTACGGTGTTTTGACTACAGAAATGTCTTAAACGAGAGAAAAAAGAGTGATTTTGATTTGCTTATATTTAATATTAACATAGGCTGAATTTCATTATTGTCATTTTCGAAATAGAAATTTCACAATTTTGTACCAAGAAAACATTGCTCACGCTTAATCTTTAGGTGGGGATAGTTTTGATGGAGGAAAGCTTTACATCAGGGCAAAAATCAGTTACTTTGGATTTTAGCGACCCGATTGTGGATCTCTTTGGTGCCCCACCTTTAAAGCAATATCAGTTGGATTGATCAACCAGCAAATACAAAAAACATTAAAAATCAGATTTTGGATGTTTGTATCAGTAGGTTTCCTACATACCCAACAAGTTATAGGCAAAAGCAAAAGCAACCTAATTAAAGGCAAAATCGGACGTTTTAGTCATTACTGTCCATACGGCACTTACTACAAACATCTAATTGAATGGGAAAAAAAAAACGGGGATTCATATTCTAAGGACATGCGGTTTCTTCATTTTCTATAATTTTTCGCCTTTTGAAAAACATTAAGAATGAATTATACTGACTTTACTTTTAAGATATTCCTGCAAATTTCTAATATGTACTCTTTTGGGTGTATATAATAGTGTCTTCAGGTTCCTTGAGCAGATTCAGTAATAACACTGTTTGCTGGACACTGCTCCAAGTTAGAACAAGAAAGTGCAGAGGGTAATAAAGCCCTCATCCCATATGGAAAAGCCTCGTTCTTAAAGGAGTAGCAGCGATTTGCTAATCCGAAACATCGAGAAAAATCATCAAAAATTCATATTTTATATTTTTGTTAGTGGCATGGTATGTGACATAACCTGCGTGGTGGTTGAAATTGTGTATAAAGACAAAGCAGTACTTTTTATCTGATTCTGTAATTTCTATATGCGTATCAAAATTCGATTGAGATCAAAAAAGCCTTCCCGGTGAACTATTCACAAGATTTTCAGCGTGATATTGTGCAACATGTCAATACAGTTGACCTCAAACACAAAAAAAACAATTGATCTTTGTTTCTTTCTGTATGGTGTGTGGTAACCCAATCAGCTGTTAGTGCGGATTTTGAGAGCAAGTCGTGTATATCAAAATTGCGGGCGACGGTATTATGGCCATTTCTCCTCAAATATGTCATTTTTTCACTATTTGGGTGTTTTCTACATAAAGCAGTTATATGGAAATTGTCACACTATCCTGATTTATAAGTTAAACTCACGCATTTCGAATCTTTTATTCTCTCGTATTATTGTTGCTAATCCCTTTAACACGTACTGCAAATTGATGTGGTGACAAGCAACAGCATAGAAAATACACGGCGCAGAAGCAGGATGATGTGCATAATGTATGTGAAATGCACGCTTGCAGTTAGAGGCACAAATGTAAAACGAAAATACTTCATTGTTGTGCGAAAAACAAAGCCAAATTTTTTGGCCAATTAGGTGATGAACTAAATATATACTCAGTCCTACTCGAATCCGTGATTGTCAACGCGTTGTCGGTTGATAGGACATAGCTGAATATATTATTAAATAAGATTTGATTTACTTTTACAAGGCAGAACTACTGCAGAGGTTAGCCAGGTAGATCTATATTTCTTTTACAACGTAGGTATGGTGATACCAGAGCAGACAATCACCCAGTTGGGTGTGTATGACTGGATTGTATGGGAATGCAGTGAGCACTGTTAACCATAATCTTTCTGGGGCTTGAGCGGGTAACTTCACTGCTCTCTAGATCTCAAGCAAGCGCACAGGGTTGATAACTTGTGGCGATATAACATAATTGTAGCGTGTGTCAACTTGCGGCCGCCGCATCAGAACACATGCAAATAAATGTGTGAAGGATAGAAGGGTGTGGGGCAATTAGGTGGGTGTTAGGTGTGGGGATGCTGTGCTGATGATGACAAGGACAGAGCCATGACACAACACCCGCCTGCAGATTGCCACCTGAACTGCTGTTTGCAGAATTTTATTATGGATTCTATGTAAGTTTTAATTTATCTTTGTATAAGCATTATTGGGAACTAATGTATGTAGAAGTTCAGTAATAGTTTTGGAATGTTGGGAACATACTAAAATTACCAGATTTTGGTTAAATTCCATTTGGCAATATTTTATTCAATTGATAAATTTATTTCAAGATTTGTGGCATATAGTTTGATTTTGGATTTCAAACTTTTTGTTTGGTCGACATATGGCGGCCATATTGAATCATGTGACTAACTTGGATGAATTTGGGGATTTGATGTGGGCTCGATTATGTGAGGAAAATGAATTAGTTATTGTAAATTGTCATAGAAAGTTTATAATTAGGTTACAATTGAGATTAAGTATGGCAAATTATAACGTCAAGTTTTGGAATCAAAATAGTTTTACTGATCCGAGCAGGTTCAATTTATATAACATGTTTTTTTTACTTTTTATATATTTTTCTTTTATCCTGGGTTTTTTCAATTCAATTTTAATTATAACAGACATATTTAGGGTTTATTCTTAATATGAAACTTATGGTGAAAAGAAAGAAATTATGGCCATACTCAAGACTTCTAGTTCAGTGGAAAGTGAAATTAAGTCTTACAATAATTATCAGTGGGTTATGAAGTGAAATTACATTAAGGGCTTACGAGTTATTGCATTTATGATTATATGATTTCAATCTGTAGTCCACCATTACCATTACCATTTGGTTGAAGTTGCCAGATTTTATTTGAAGATATGTATAGGACATGCAAGGACAGAACAACAGTATTTTAAACAAGTTTGGAAAAGCTCGTAAGTTTGGACTCAGTGTGGACAGTTCATCAAGGGTTGTACGTCTACATCATCTACTAGATTATTTTTTCAAGTGGTGATGTTGACTTGCATGTTTGCAGGATCGGTATCATTTTAAATTAATGGTGCCCACCAATTTTAAGGTTTAAATTTCAGTTAAAAAAAATCTGATGAAACTGGGTAAGGGTTACTTGATACGTTGGAATAGTTGGCAAAGGATATTGTTAATGCAACCCACTTGGTCACAGTCTAACTGATGCAAGTTACAGTGCACAAGGTGGCATTAAAAGCATATCAATGACCTTAAAATTTATATTACAATTATATCATATTAATATTGGAATATAAAGTGTATTTTTTTTTTTTGGTAAAATAAATTTGGTAATAATTTCAAATCAAGTTTGAAAATGGGCAGTCTGCATTTGACTTTAGCATCTGTGCTGAGTATATTTAATGTATCGCCCTAACCGGGGACGCGATGTTCCGACAGCTGTTTGTGTGTATATTTGCAAAACTGTTTATACGGCGATGTGCTATGCAGTGCTTTGACTCAAAGCTTGCAATTTAATGCTGCGCCTATTGCATTACACCACTGAATAGAGGAAAGTACTGTACTGACCCTAGTATAGTACCACCTGTTTTTAACCTGAAATTAGCTGCATTTAGGGGGTGGGATTATAATGGGATCTCCCCCTAATATGAAAAGCAACAAGCATCAACATTTCAAGCCCTTCAGAGTTACAC
>JAMKCH010059461.1:0-16602 GCA_023653785.1 Ophioderma brevispina | reverse complement strand
AATGGACAATACCTAAATGGGAGGATATCGCTGTCATACAATTGCTGGAACTGAAGATGCTGAGCATAGCGCAGGGTGACCAACCAGGAGTGAAAACCTTGGAATAAGCTAGCCCTACCAGAAAAACAGCACCTGATGGTATCGCACTGTTCTCCTGCAGTTTAAGGAACAAGTCCAGCCACAACATAACTCACAAGAAGCTCTGATACCGCAGGTATTAACGCTACAACACCCCAAAATTGAACATCCAACACCTAGACACAGCACCTTGGAGGCTGACAGCGGTCCTTCCCCGGCACGTCGCTGGCAGTACACGTCTACGGCCCTACGGTAGCAATCCTTGCAAAGATTTTTTGAAAGCAAAAGACTGGCCAGACAATGAATCTGGTTTAAATCGGAGTTAAACTTTTCGAAGGAGACGCGAAAAACGAAAACCTAACCAAAACCTAACCAAACTGGAACTGGAACATGACCTCAGATGACCTTTGACCTTGGTCCATGACCTTTGACATCATCCACATATGAAGGACCCCCTATTGCACCTTCACCCCAAGTCTGGTTTAAATCAGAGTTAAACTTTTCGAAGGAGACGCGAAAAACAAAATCCTAACCATACACATACATACACATACATACACATATACATACACACATACGGACATGCGCACCCTCGCAATATCCCCCTCTGCTTTTCAAGCAAGGGGGATAAAGGGGGATAAAAATCGGAACTCAAAGTGGAGTGTTCAGAGCAGTGAACCTCTCCAAAATGGAGGGGCGGATAATTGAGACATGATTTGCAAGTCGGCAAAGGTCCGAGGGGGCGCTTATAAGGGAAGGGCGCTAAATAGGTCGAATACGGTATATGGAGCACAACATCAAATTTTGGCAAAATGGACAAGCTGACCTTTTGGATTTTCTTTTTTCTTTAAAATTTAAACCAGAGAACATTTAAGTTCTATAATACCTTCAGTTAAAAAATTGTATCTGTACACACATTTTCAACAGTGTATTCTAACAGAATGTGATGAAACACCTTGTGTTATTTGATCTGAAATGTCTTTCATCATTTCATTTTCCCTTACCTAAATATCAATGTTGCCAGGTTTGATTGAGATTAAAATCTGACTTTTCATACAAAACATTAAAGGCTAACTCAGAGATTTCGAAATGTAATCTTTTTGTGCAGTAATTAAAAATAACTATAGATAGTCACCTAAAATGCTCAATGATCAAATGCAAAAGTTAGAGCTGAATTGGATTTTATGTTTTCATGCAGTAAACATTTATGCACAGTATAACAGTGCCATAGGATACCGTGTATAACAAAATTTCCGGATCCGGAATTTTATAACAAAGTTGTGATTTTCTATATGAAGGACTTCGATTTGAGCTTCACACAGTGATTAGTAGATGGCCAAGCATTATGTAAATGCAAAAAACACAATTTGTTTGAAAAATGGTACATACACATAAGCCATTCACATGCCACATGCAAAAAGCTGATACAGAGGGTGTATTGAGTCAATCCACAATGCATCAGTTTTGGAAAATTACACCTTAATAAAGTCATGTGATCCCACAAAAATCCTATTCTTAACACATAAAAATCCTGATGTTTACACTCATTTTAGCCCACAAAGCATTAGTGCTTAGGTAATTTTAGCATGATCATGAAATATCTTGTGGTTCTTATACTTCTTGAACACTTTTTATCCCTAAGTACTGACATGTGTTTAGTACAGTACAATATAGGCATGTTGCAATGCATCATGGGATTGGTTCAAATCACCCTCTGCTTAAATACACTGTCCTAATAATTTTTCTGGCTTAAAAAGCAAGGGGGATTAAAAAATACAACATTCAATATAGGCTGCTGAAAGTGCTACCCTTCTTTGTGAATATTTTAATACATTTCTACCATTCACTGAACTACCATTTATTCTCACCTTATCTTGTTTTCTCTTCTTCTGATCACCTCATGGTATCTGAGACGACTAAATGTGACCATAGTGTACAGGGGGATGTAAGTGCTCGGCATAAGCCAATGGAGTAAGTTATCAACTTTCTTTCGAAAACGGAACCAATTTGAATTCACGAGGTGTCTCATCTATAGGAAGTTGTAAAGAGGGAGACAGAAAAAAAACATGTTTCTGATGATTAGTAGAGTTTATTTGATACAGTGAAAGAAAATGACATTATTATTTGTCTGTGTAATATATCTCTATAGTTGGCCACTCTAAACATCATACATATAGTAATTGCTAACAGCAGCCATTTTTGCCAATGAAAATGTTTTAAACAGAGGTTTTCTGACTGAACAAGGCGAACTCGTATTTACGCGATGCGTAAAATATGTCCCCGCCGAATGTCGCGATCACTAACATGCAAAAATGCAACTGCAATGTATGAAGTGTACGATACGAATCCCAAAAATGGTTACCTTTGGTGAAATGACTCAAGAAATCTTAAAATTAATCTGGCAAAAATCCCATAAAAATCACTAAATTTAGTAAAAATATTATAATTTATTCAATTTGGCAACACTATTTTTGAAAAAATCATGTAACCACATTTTAAATTTGGGCCCTGTACGGGGTCTGGAAAGGGGCGAAACACTGAAGTTTACGTATTTTCACATTTTCCAAGAAATCTAAACAGGCTGGCAACCCAAAAGACTGATCCACATGCTGCAACCAGAACTAAAAAAACCTTTCAATGAAAACATGGGTATTACATATGTTAATACCTTTGTTGTGGTATACTATGCCTACCCCACCTAGCAATTACAATGATTTTTGCATATTAATTAGCTCATTTGCATATTTAATTTGCCCGAAATATGCCCAAAATCTAATCAGGTCAAGAACTCCTCAGTCCGCTTCCTTCCACCAAGTTACATCATTATACACCTTACGGAACTCCAGAAAACTTGTACACAAGCCTTGCGGGAAAATTTTCATAAATTATGCAAATTAGATACTGAATTAGCATATTTTACACCCAAAATATAATCGGGTCGAGAACTCATCAACCCGCTTCTTTCCACCAAGTTATATCATCGTAGCCCATACAGAACTCCAGATAAATCGTACACAATATGGCCAAATGTTGACATTTTCTGTGCAATATTGACCTTTTTTTCCCCTACCCCCTGACAGACCCAGGGGAAGACCCTGGGGGAATGAATTACATGGTAAGTAGGGGGTTTCACCTTCTACAATATACCAAATTTTGGCTACTCTAGCTCATCCAGAAAAAAAGATATGCCCAAATGTTCCAGGGTTAACATTTTTATCACGGACATACAGACATACGGACATCCCCTACCCCCTGACAGACCCAGGGGAAGACCCTGGGGGAATGAATTACATGGTAAGTAGGGGGTTTCCCCTTCTACAATATACCAAATTTTGGCTACTCTAGCTCATCCAGAAAAAAAGATATGCCCAAATGTTCCAGGGTTAACATTTTTATCACGGACATACGGACATACATACGGGCGGAGCCCATTTTATAGTCCCCTCGGCGGGGGACAATTAGCTAGTAAGCTTACTTGCAATATTGATTATGGTCCGCATGTTGGTGCTGTGGTACACTGGAATGCATATTGAAAACTCCATAAAGTGCAACTTTTGGTTTGGGTTTTTTTCGTCTTTCAGGCATTTTATCTCAGCTATTTTTTACAAGCAAGGTTAGTGAGTTAAACCAAAGTTTTAAATCCGGTTTGTGTCCAAGTTCACGGGGGTGCGCTGGAGGGATAAAACCTCAAAACAGCAATACTGTTGTGTGAGGATTTATTGGAGCGAAAAGATAATTGACCAGATGCCCTTCCTGACGCCAATCCACAGTTTTTGGCAGTGGGCCTAGCCTTTGGGCAACTATGCCCACCATACAAGGCAGCATGTGCTGGATGGCCACCAAGCTCTCCAGAGCAGACACCCTTGTAGGTAGATCTTCTTTTTCATTCTACCAGGGTAACCAGCTACACTCCTCATCAGATTTCGTTAGAAAATTAATGGGGGTGACGGCGTTAAATGAAAGAGCAAGATGTAGGCAATAAAACAGGGTTTTTTTTTTTTAAATCATGATTTAAATTGGTGCATTTAAATAATAAAAATCAATTTAAATCGATTTAAATCAATTTTTTTTTTCAATTTAAATGGCGATTAAAATCAACTGATTTAAATCACGCCCTGCAATAAAATTGAAAAACATGCATAGATACTTTATATACCAACTATGTGTATACATGTACTGACCTCAATATAGTTGTACATGGCTAGATCACATATAGCTTCAGCATCAGGGTTCCTGAACTCTGTAAAAGCTGGTAACACTTTTTCTGTTGAAGGAATGGGAGCAATGAATAAAGAAATAGTGGTAATTAGCAACAAGCCTGGCTTGACCTTAGACGACTCTGATGACTGGAAAATGACCTACATTTGTTTTGGCATCAAATGTTGACTTAATGCACTGAGTTTTATAGTCATACAATTTGTTTTGATTTGGCCTTAGCTGACCCTGGGATCCTTGAAATGCCCTTTATCTAATCTGGTATCAAATTTTGACTAAACCGTCCAAGATTCCTGACCATACAATAATTTAACAAAATAACCTAGTTGTGACCTAATTTGACCCATTATGAACTTATGGTCACCCTTCCCAATCACCCACGAATCGCCATATCACCCATATTTTTTATTAACGTTTGTTGGTTTAGCTCGAAAATCAAGCTTACATTCTAATATAATAAATTCTCTTGGAAGTTTTGACTTTCCTAATCTTTTAACATAAAAATCTTACATCCATGTTTAAATATGAACATATTTTAAATTAATGATTACTCACTGAAATCATTGTTGTGTTTGTCCATTAATTCGCTCATCACAAGACAATCCTCAAAACCCTGAAATAATAAAAAAAAATACAAAAACTTTGCTACATTGTAACAACATGCAACATGCTTTATAGGCGCCATATATGCAGGTACTAAATGGAAAAGTACCTAGGCTGTCAAGAACCAGAACACTCATGCAAATTTATCAAGGGCTGTAAAAAGGAAACTTGTACTTCATGCATTCAATGTCATGCACATCACATTTAATATGGACACTTGCAAAAATCGCTTGTGTAGCAATATGTATATAGGGATGTTCGTCACCACTCTTTCTAATCGTACTACGTAGGAAATGTAGTAGTAGTAGTAGCAGATCCAGAGTCTTAAATCCGGTTTTGTCCATGCTAACGGGGGTGGCTGGATTCACGTACCTCACACTTACAGAATAACGGCTACCTTTTGATTTAGTAGAGCAAAAATAATTGACCAAGTACCCTTCCTAATGCCAATCCACAGTTTTGGTGGTGGGCCTATCCTTTGGGCAACCATGCCCACCACATATGCAAGGCAGCGTGATAGAAACAGTGCTGGATGTCCGTCATAATTATAAGCTCTCCAGAGCCGAGGCCCTTATAGGTAGATTTCTTTTTTCATTCTACCAGGGTACCCAGCTACCCTCCTCATCAGATTTACTTGGCAACCCAATGGGTGTGACAGATTAGTCAAGGACAACTCCATCCTGGGACTGGTAGTACCAAGATACCAATAGAAGGTCCTTAAAGGAAACCTAACCTGAACTAGGATACCAATAGTTATGACAAAACCAGCATAAAAACATCAATATAAGCGACACATTTTGGACAACCTATATGGACAACTTATTCTACTAACTACATCCTCTGCATTTTTTTAAATCATACAAATCTGATTTTTCTTAAAAATTCAGGGGGTAGGACACGATCTGCTCGAATTTGGGCGTATGGGATTCCAAACGGTAATTTGGGGAATTGCTACGTGCATTTACTATGACAGTCTCGGTCCCAGTGACATTACAAAATCATCTCTTAAACCTTTGTTCAAAGATCTTAGTAATATCATGATAATTTAGGAAAAAATTATTGACTTCAAAATCCGTCGGGGTTATAGCGGAGCGGCCGAGCCTTGAGAAGTGCTCTAGTTTTCAAGTTACCCCTCCCCACCGTACAACAAAACACAACCACCTTTATTTGAAGGACAAATATATAAGATTTAAGAAAATGATGGTTATGGTTGAAATATTTGGTGGCAGGGATGATTTCTATGCCGAAAATGAAATTTGGGCTGCAAGTTAACCAAAATTATTATTTTTTTATTTTTAAGGTAAAAATATTACAATCTTATTTTTATGGTATCCTTTTTGTTATTGATATAAGTTTTATATGTTGCATAAAGGGTTCAGGTAATACTCGTTGTGGTGACATGTGATAAAAAGGATGCTTTTTTTAGAAAAAAAATGATTTTGGGGCTAAAATTCTAGACCCTTTATATATTGTATAAACAAATCTATAATACAAATGTCAGAGATTGATAGTATTGCATGATGATTAAAATTTGTTTTGCTAAGAAATTAATAAATCTTGATATTCTTAAGTTTTTAGTTCAAAAATGTGATTTTTTGACCCAAAAAACACCCCTGCCACCAAAGTTTTGGACCACAACCATCATTTTTTAAAATTATTTATTACTATCTTTCGAATAGAAGTGGTTTAGTTTTGTTGTACCGAGGGGAGGGGTTGTCGACAATTTTGCAGTCCAAACCGCTCCACTATTAGTGGATTAACCCCGCTGCAAAATAGTGTAATTTCCAATAACGGTCATTTAGATTTAAATATTTGTGACCAGGCCTAGTCTTTAGTCAAGTCTGTGTGTAACCGTTCGATATGCGTAAGTGCGCCCTCCTACCGTTAAGTATTTGAAACAAACTAGCACCCGGAAGTTGATGCCGTTTTGAATTCGCTGTTGCTGTTAGGTTGGCATGTCCTACCCCCCTGTAAAAATCAAGAATGTGCATTAGAGGGTGCTATACAAATCATGTCTTTTGTAGGTCATCTATTTGGCAAGATTCTTGCATTGTATTTTGCTAATTTTGCAGGGTTTGCAAGTCCTTAACTCTCAGTTTGTTAAAATGGTATCACCACTGCTCAAAATTATTCTAAAAAATAAAAGTAACAATTTGCAAGATGGCTTTAGTGAGAATGAACTCTTCCCAAAGAACCTAGCCTTGATCAATTAACATTTATTCCTAATTGTTTTGAACATTGTGTTTTCAGGGGGTTAACTGAAAAAAAAATTCAGGGCTTTAGTATATTTAGGGCTACCCTGTCTAGAGAAAGATTACATACACAAATCAAAAAGCAAATTGGTACACAGCCTGGTGGTCTGTTTTCCACACTGGCTGGGTCTAGGTTCCTACTAGTCTAGGTATAAAACCACAAACACCTGTTGTGGTCAGGTGCAGTGGTTGTGCTACTCAGAGCAACAGCCTTGATCAAATTGCTTTGTGGTTTTAATCTTCCCTGTACAAAACTCCTATATTTTTTGCAAGCCGAACAAGTCTGACAGACTGTACAAGGCACTCTGCCTGAGTTGAACTTATTGAACTCACTAGTGGATGCATGGAACATAGGCCAGGTGAAAATGGAGACCTCAAATTAGGTGTTTAATAGAGTGAATTCTTGCCATTTTATAGTTTTAGGGAGGGGATTTGCTCCACTTCTTTATGATGACATTATATCAGACGTGTGTACCAATATGAAGTAGGTAGAAAGCCTTGAACAAAGCTAAAAGAACCAATCTATCTACAGTGTATTAATTGAGAGTAAATTCTTACTCTGTTTCCATTAATTTTTTTTCTTCAAACATTGCAAGGCATCTTGCACTCTTCCACAAGCACAAACTAAAACATGCATGTGCAACATTCAAATTTTATGCTCTTCAATACAATTTCACTTCTTTGGATCTTTCAATTATGAATAACCAAAACGACCACTCAAAATATTGTTCTAAATCGCCAACTTTAATATTTTGAGTGCCTTTACAGACCAAATTATTTTTCCCTTCAAAATATTTGCAATTTTGTGAGGTCCTACTGACTTACACAATTCATTCCCTGGCCATAGAATGGTACCATAGCATGAGCTGCATCTCCCATGATGACTGCCTTCGTCTTGTAGTGGTAAGGATTACACTAGAATGAAAAATGATGCAACAACTTCTTTTAACATATGCAACCTTTGTAGTGGTGTGTCCCCCAATGCAAATATTACATACCCTCTCCAACAAAACTATTTTTACGTTTTCAATCTGCCATTTGAAGAAAATGACCCATTAAGTTGTAGATATTTTACAAAAGTGAATGGGATTTTCAAAACGCAGGAGCAAATTATTGATTAAATAATCACCTTTGCTTAATGTAATTTTTTCAGATACCAAAAAATGGACTATCCCAAATAAAACCCATACAGCCCCCCCACCCCATGGAGGGCACCGCTGAAATTCGAGTACTGCTTTTCATATGGGATGTATGCAATTTATCTGCAATAGCAAATTGTCCCAACACCCCTACCCCACATGCAAAAATGGATTTGATATAGTCTCACCCTAACTTTTAGCCGATGAAAACTTCTTTGAATTAAAATTTAATATAAATCAGAGATACAAGGTCATGGCACCGACACATACGATGCATATGGTTCAATCCCATACCTGTACTTCATTTCATACATGCATATGCAATTCTTTAATTAGTATGGGTCTATTTATGGTTTAATTTATTTATCCCCTGTTAAACTGCGAGGGGGAGAAGTAGAGAACCGTCTTGTGGTCTCCCCTGTTAAACTGCGAAGCAGCGAACTAATCTCTACAACTCCAAACACTGTTTTTCCATTAACATCATACCCATATCATGACTAGACCTCAGCGCAGGCCTTTTCTAAGGTCTGCCTTGACTATAGCGTCATTGAATGTGGAGGGTTTTTCCAATGCAAAAAATACCATCATTGCTGATTTGTGTAACAATCTCCAATGCGATGTCCTATGTCTGCAAGAAACCCACAGAGGAATCAATTACCACCGCCCAACCATACCGGGAATGATCCTTGAAACCGAGAGACCACATCGACATATGGAAGTGCTTATATGATGTGATAACAGCGCCGAAGTAGAAGCACCTCAATGTCTGATGATAACAACATAAGACCTCAACCATTGAGCTTAGCTCTGTCCTAGTTACATCTGTCTACAAACCTCCATCATTAGACTTCGAGCACCCTCAACTCAACCCTGGGAATCCCACCAAAAAACTCAACTTCTTTCATTGGCGACTTCAACAGCCATGTACCCAATTGTGGGCTACAATGAATTAACAAGACTGACAGCTGGTCGAATAATGGATATACAGTCAAAATCTACGTCTCCTCCATGAATCTAAGCTGCCGCCATCATTTCATAGTGCCCTTTGGAAGAGAGGTTCCAACCCTGATCTAGCTATTATTACAAAACATTATCTACCCTTTGTAGCAAGATTGTTTGTGGATCCTGTTCCACAAATTCAACATCGACCAATCGGTATCCCACGTCAACTCTGCGTAAGAAGACCAAACACAGTGCCTTTTAAGCGCCCTTTAAAACTACAGTGAAAGAGACTGGCAAGGGTTCACTGATGACATTGATCAGAAAGTGAGGAGGATTGCTCGAAAACCCCATAACTATGAACAATTTGCCCAACTGTGAACAAGACGCACGGCGATTCATACCCAGAGGCTGTAGGACGGAATATATACCAGGCCGTGGGGGGGTGGTCCAAGGAAATGTCCTATGGAATCTCAAGAGTATTACCAAATGTTTGAAGCTGATCCTTTTTCTGCTGAACAACTGCTAAGGTTAGGAAGTCTCGCAGGATCTTCCCAGGACAAGATACGACTGGCTCTAAACGCCTGGACAACGGCCACTCAAAGGGGGGGGCGTGGCAGTCGGGTCGGGGGGTAGCTGAAATCCAACCGTATTGACCCATAAGAAGCAAGAAACATCCTTGTCTAGCCATCCAGAAAGCCTCCAAGGGGATCCCACAGAACCTCCAACAGCCAATGTCACACAAAAGCCCAAAAACCCAACCAAGTTGCCCACTAACTGCTTTAAAATGTCAAGTCAGCAAGAAACCCAACAAGATCAAACAGATCCATAAGGGTATAGTGGCGACCCTGGTGTTCACTCTCCCCCTTCCACAGGGACGAATTGGAATCCGGTATTGCTAACTTCAACCAAAAAGCAGTAGGCCTTGACCAAATCTCAACTGAGGCCACTAAAAAATTGTGGCCCAGTAGCAAAGGAATGAAACTGTCTTGAAGCTCTACATGCTGCCCTTATTTCCCACATGGTTTCCCAAAGAGATCTGGAGGTAAGCACATTTTATGGCCTCCTAAAGCATGGGAAGATCCATCCAACCCCAAGCGCTACAGACCTATGTCACTCCTTGGCCATACAGATACTACAAGCGTCTTTGAACGTTCTCCTGCTCACTCGTAAATCGTCCCTGTAATAGACGAAGACAACCTCATACCCAGAACAAGCAGGTTTCCGACATGCAAAAAATTTCAACAACAAGCCAAGTACTCACCCTAACCACACATTGAGGTGGTTTCCGAGAAGGGATGGGTACCCCGGAGCTGTGTTTCGTCGACCTATCAGCATCGGACGACACTGTATAACACATAAATGCCTACTCCAATAAGATCCTGGAAATTACCAAGGACAATCGCTTGACTGAGCTTATCGCGAGATTGCTGGCAAACAGGATGTTACTTTGTTCAGCTAGGAGCTAAGAGAGCCTATGGCGTAGGCTCAGAGAATGGTCCTATCATATACCACAAGGGAGTGTGCTTGCACCTCTCCTGTTTAACATCAATACCAACGACCAACCTAGAAGAGCAGGAACCTGTCGTTTTAATTTTTATGCAGACGATCTTGGAATTTAAGCGCACAAGATGCCGATTTCACAGTTTTTGAAGAGAGACTCTCCAAAGCTTTAGGATTACTCACTCCCTTATTACGGTAAAACCACTCTTGCAAATCCATCTAATACCATGTGTGTGCTTTCCATCACGTAACCGTGGAAGCCAAATGTCCGCTTAAAGTTTACCGTGGGGTTTCTGGAAACTACTCCCCTGGAGCACTGGGATAACCCTGTCTACCTACCCTAGGAGTTACCCGTTGGACCTCACTCCCTCTTATAAGAAAAAAAGAAAACCCCCCCCCACTTCGATGAAGGACGAAGAGTAAAGTATGTTCACGCAATTACATCTTGAACAACCCTTCACTGGCACAAATGGGTGGTGCCTCGCGCCACATAACCATAATATCGACAACACTTCCCTGTACTACTAATGTGCAGAGTATGCCTGTTTTGTATGGGAAAGATCAACCCATGCCAAGAATCTGATTCAAGCGTAAAATGCCTCCTGGCCGGGCTTATCCCCGGATGCCTCCGTCCCACACAAACGGAAAGCTTTGTACAATCCTAGCAGGAATGTTCCACCAGACATCGTCGTAGCGTTAAAGAAAAAAAAAAGCGAGCATGGAAAGGCAATATCGTATCTGCAATCTCTTAATGTGAAGCACCCTATGTCCTGGAACAGACACCTCGCCAACTGCCTTAAATCAGAGGATGTTTCTTAAGCAAGTCCAAACCTCTTGAAACACCTCTAAGAGAGTCAAGAGAGTCTCCTTGGTGGAAAGAAAGACTTTGCCATCAACCAAGTCAAATCTATTGGTATTGAACCGGGTGAGCATCTCCCACCTGGAGCTGAACTCCTGCTGGGCTGACATGGCTGTCTCAACGATTGAGAACCAAACCGGTCCGATCTCGGTTTCCCCTTGCAGAAGGGGAGCTATGGCTGGAAAAGCAAGAGTCAGGATCTGACCTGTGTTTGTGACACACCACAGACAATGGACACCTCTTGGTCTGCCCAATGTTGGAGCAACAATTCACAAATAAGTGACCTTGCGGAATTCAGTTAAGCAGCCAGAAGTTGTACCCATCTCTGGACTGATCATATTTGAGACCCACAGTGTTTGGACACGATAAGAAAAGATTTATTAAATGGGGTTAATTCCTCTTATTAATATGGGTTCCTCTGTAAATACATGTACATGTACTTCACTTCATAACAGATTGCACAATGAAGACTTTTTTTAGCACTTACAAACAGGTTAATCCAACTACCCCAGTCTCACAGGTCCCTGCTTTAATGACCTGTACCAACCTGCAGGTGATATAACTTACCCTTATGACGAACATGGGCAAGACCTTTCATTCATGAATGTTGTGTTACACGTTTCTTCTCCGCCAAGAATGGTAACGAATCAGGGAAAATTCTGGACAATACATGAAGGAAAAACTTGTTTAAGTAGCACCTGTCTTCTGGTCTTCGTGTTCCTTATTAAAGGTAGCCACAATATTGGTCAAATTTAATGCCAGTTCTGTTACTGAAACCATGGAAATCAAAGTCAAATAGTTCTTTTTGCAAATATTTGTAGAAGTTTTGTTTCAGTTGAAATTGATTAACTTCACAGTGAGCTGTCCCGTCATGCGCAGTAACATCAAAACATTAGTTGCCTGCCTGGTCCACACGCACTGAGATGACCTGGAATGTGATTCATGACGGTTGAGACTGATCTGTGCCGACTGGTGTATGGTGACAAGCCTCATCACGTTAGTTTTATAACAGTTCAGCATTCAAAGATCACAAATTTAACTAGAATTTTGCAGTTCTTTGCTTTTTGCATTCACTATATTCAAGATATAAGCTTGCTCCGTGACCTTTGAACCTTGTGCAAAAGACATTTGACCTCATCAAACATAGAGGTGGGTCCCTGGTGGGGGGCACTGTGACACAAGTTGGGTTCCCATTGAACTTCAACTTTTCATTGAATGTTCATTATTTACCATTTTTAGCCTATTTTTTTCAACTTGGCCTCACATACCCTTTGACCTCATCCACAGAATTCCAGGGATCCCAAGTGGTAGCACCTTGACAGTTTGGTAGTTCCGGAACCAATTGAAACTAAGGTCAAATTTTCAATTGGGTGATTAAAAAACTAATTTGTCTTTGCCAACAAGGACACAAAAGACATAAAAACACACAACAATTGCAATAAGGTGTTTTCTGCCGTACAGACAGCTGGCAGTGGCAGCCCACAAAAATAAGAAACCATGCATTCTGTTTTGGTATTATGCAATTATGAATCACTGATCATGGTGAAGATTTGATTTTCCATGATAATTTTATAGCATTGTACCTTTCAAAAAACTCCAACAACTACCAACCCTACTGGCCCCTAAGTCTGGTCCTCGGGCTTGGAGCTGGTCGTCAAATTTCTCAAGGATGAAAATTGACAGTGAATGAGCCCCTTTTGTTCGGCAGGGCTATCTACATGCATTATCTCGTAGTCCAAGGTGGTAGAGGTGATTGGGTTGGGATACGATGCGAAAATCATCAAAAGAAGTTTCATTCAAGCGAGATATGAACATAATTGAACAATACAGAGCGGTTATGCGTAAAAATGGAAATTAACATTCAAGGTTCTAACAGTGAGTTAAGGAGAAAAGTCAATTCCAGAGTGGTCACCTTTGCGACACAAGGCTTAAAGCAGGCCACTATCGCGATTTTTTTCACAAATGTAAACAAAGTCGCGCCCCAGTAACTTCAGTTAACTGTCCGTGCATGCGCAGTAACAACATCAAACCTAAGTAGCCTTCCGGTCACAAGCACTGAGTGCTGGATGAATCATGACGTTGATCTGATCTGTGCCGACTGGGGTGGATGGTGAACAAATCCTATATTAATTCGCGAACACTGTGTTTCATTCACAAAGTCCATTTTTTTGCACTGTTTTTGGAAATTGTATGTATTAAGGACCCCTGTAAGTGGTCTAAGCGTAACACGTCGTATTTTCATTTCAAAGCAGTGACAATTTTTTAATATGCTTGTGGGTTTACTAATAATAGTCGGGATCAGACTTTTTAAGTCTAGAAACAGTCGAAATGCATCTTCCAGAGGGCCGATTTAAGAATACTTTCATGTTTGTTTTTATCACACGAACTGTAATCTAGTTGTTGAAGGTAATGACCTAACACCGCAATTTGAAGAAAATGGGCATTTTGAATTGGAAAAAGCAAATGACTGATCGTGGGCCTTTATTACAATTCACGGAACTTGACTTAAAGTTGCATTTCGTGTGACTTCATAAAACCACCATTCTTTTTGTTTATGTTTTCGCTAGATAATCCTTGGATAAAACTTTTTATCACTCCCACCAAAATTTCATTGATAAATCTGATCTTGCGCTTTGTTTATGAGGCAAAAATGTTCATATCACCATCTCCCATAGAAGAGGGGGGGACCAATGTACATTATTTCTGGTCCCGTTTACGGACAGAAATACCAATCCGCGAATTTCTTAAAAAGCGTGAGAACCATTGATTTGGCAACGTCAGATTGGACACACATACTATACTTCTCCCGACAGTTTCAGATGTATACAAATCTATCTCAACTTTCTACTGAGTGTAAGAAATCATGGGAGGGGGGGGTGGGACTAGGCTGGTTGGATCCGACAATGCCCCTTGGGAGTGATTTTATCATGAGCTCCCAGAGTTGCCTTTGTTCAGGCTGCCCTGTAAAGCATCCACAAACAGCCATAATATACCTTCAATGCCTAAAGAAATATGGCCACAGATGTTTTATGGTTCCAATCAATGTGGTTCAAACTTAAAACCAATCTTCACCCCCAAAAAGATCTTGGATTACAAATCGGCTATCATCAGGTGCAACAGATATGGCAATTACCCTCCTTTTAAGTCCTTGGATTCTCACAAAATGTTCATAAGCATCTGGTCCAGGCAGTATGCAAATCTAAAATACCCATACCAGGAGGAGTCGGTTTTGGTTTTTGTGTGGGTGGTAATGTATATATAGCAAACATCGGTTTAGAGATTGTCAGTGCAATCTTGTAACAAAAACCTTAGCATAATATCATCAATCAAGCAAACCATTTCTAAAATTTCAAGTAATTCACCTGACAGTGCATTTTGATTTATGATTTCTCTCAAGGCATATGTATAATATTAGTCAATGGTTCAATTAAAAAACAAAACCTCAACATTTTGTGTGAGTAAGGGGGGAGGGGACACCTCGCATTCCGATTTAGTCTGAGGACCCAAAAGGCCCTCTTAATTTGCCCCACTTAAAGTTAACAGAAGTGCCAAATAAATATTGGTAGACAAAAGGTTTGGGCCAATTGATAGCAAAGTCCAGGAAAATTGAGGTTTGACCTTGAACAAATTGACTATCAAAGGTTTTTTTACAAATTGCATTGCTTAAGTGGTACCTAAAAATGATTACTAAAAGTCCGAGGAAATGCCGGAGGTGCAGCAAATATGCCTAATTTGCATAAATTCAAAATGTCCGCCATTTTGATGGATTTATGTAAATATTCTGGAGTTCTGAGACTCGTAGAAGCAAAATTCCAGTGGTCATACCCATGTTTCAAGTCTGTGAAAAAACAATTATTGACAGTACTAATAAACTAGGGAACATTTGGGTCAGGCTTAATTTGCATACATACAAAATGGCCGCCATTTTGATTGGCTATTTTGTTATGAGACACAAAGAAAGGTCTATATTGTGTATAGACACAGACATAATACCTCAAATAAGGTCAGACTTTAGGGACTAACGTAATTTCTAAGACAAGAAAAGTCAAAGGCAGAACAATGATAATGATATGTCCTAGATAGTGGCCACCGTGGTCAATATATGGCACCAATATGGTAAAAATCAGACATAACAACGGAAACATACCGTCTGATTTGATGGATTTTAATACAATTTGCTTTGCATTGTGCTTTAAAATAAATATATATAGAAATGGAAGAAAAATAAAGTTTTTATTTTGATCGAATGGCATAACCCCAAAACCAACTGTAAAATTTTGCATTGATATTTCAACCCATGGTGATGGGGAGAGTTAAAAATTCATTTTTTAATCCCAATAGGGTGGCTGTGTAAATCAATGATTGGTCGACCAAAATGTGGCACATTCGCTGATAAACATCAAAACCAAAATTCCTTTAGCCCTAAGATTCCACAGGGTAAATGAGCAAATAGTAGCTTTCTTCAGATACCAAAAAGTTTGACCACGTCTGGTAAAATCTGGGATTGGGATAAGGCTATTAGCAATTTTTTTTTGACCATGGCCCTTTAATCTAATATACATAGCAAACATATGATCGTATTTCTTTAACCTCATCAGGCTATTTTTGTACCCCATCTAACCAGCGGGGCACGGGGTTGATGCAACCATAGATATTTTCCTTAAAGCCCCCCCTTTAACTTGCATGAGTTGTGCGTAGGTCTTCTCTATCAAGCTTGATACCCAAATAAGTACCAAAATACCTAGCACACTTGCTTCTATTGACATCATAATGCAAAGGGCCCGTGCATTTTTTTTGCTCAAATAAGAAAGAAAAAAACCCAAAGTAAACTTGATTAAAAATGAAGAGTTTTTGCTCAATAAACATTAAAACGTCTTTTTTAATAGCAAATAAATGGTATACCAATTTAAATTGTTAAATAATATAGGAGACTCACCAATCACCCTCAACTTTTGCGGCTTACCCTTCCGGGTAAGGTGTGGTGTACGTTTTGTTAACTAAAATGTGCACAAAG